>JABUQX010112088.1:0-37500 GCA_015478945.1 Trachelipus rathkii | reverse complement strand
TCTCATTTATCCATTATCCATTTATCTATTATCTATTACTCCACTTGGCACCACTCTTCATTTCAAGTGGACTTGATTCAATAATTCCTTGGATTTTATCATATATTTAATGAAGAAAAGAAAATTTATTTGTTTTCTGTTCCTAGATAAAAAAAAAACTACTTCCATCTTTCCGCATGACAATTATCTACACAACATCAACATAATCATAGCACCATATCTAAAGAAGATAAAAAAATCTATTTGCTCAGTTCATAGATAAAAAAAAAATACTTCCTCGATTCCTAATAATTTTCCATACACAACGATACGATAATCATATCACCATATATAATGAAGATAAAAAAAAAGTACTTCTTCGTTTCCTCATTGCAATTTTCTTCACAACAACACAATCATCAAAAATACACAAATAATTTAATATTTCTTAATATTTTTTAGAATTTCATTTTCTCTTGATCATTATTGGAAAGTTAAAATTATTATCTTTGTCTATAAAAAAGTTTCTGTAAGTTCACGAAACGCCTGTAGAAACTTTTTGCATCATATTTTCTAGCCTTGATATTTGGTCTATTTATGGTGCGGTATTGATACTCCTCATAAATATATGATGAATTTAATTAACCATATTCCTTTTCAGATAATATTGGGTAAGATCTTTTTTTTTTTTTTTTTTTTTTTTTTTTTTTATCAACTTCCTTACTTTTCACTTTTTAGGATTTTAGTTTTTGAGGTGCCATCACAAACCTTTTGCATCACTCGATTTTCTAGCTTTCTATATGGTCTTTGTTAGGCAGTACGTGGAAATTCCTCACATATATAGGATATATTTACCCATGTTCATGTTGCTAATTCAGAGAAGGTTTGTCTGGATCTAGGACATTGTTTCTTTTTATCATCTTCCTAATTTTTCTAACTTTCTTTGAAACTTTCTAACTTTAACCGATTCCCTTCAATTTTCATTTAATTTGCAATCATTTCCATATAATTGTTCCACTATGGCTATTATTTCATACTTTGATTTCATTATTTATCTAGTCAAGTAACTTTCTTATAAAGAAGAGCTCTTAATATGTAGGCATTGATTTAATGTATATAGCCGTATATTCCGTGGCTCAACAGTAGCGTGACTGAGTCACGAGGGATAGGGCCAGGGTTCTTTTCCTCGTCCGGATCCTAGGTAGCAATTACCTATGGAAGTTCCCCTACTTGAATAGGGCTATGCTAGTGAGTGGATCTTTCAAAATATGAAAAAAAAAAAATAAATAAACTTATCGAACTTGAGAGTTGGAAGTTCCAAGTTCGAAACCAAAAAAGAACCTTTCCAGAGAAGTTCCCCTACACGATATAAGGTGTGAACTTTATAATAAAGTATATATATATATATATATATATATATATATATATATATATATATATATATATATATATATATATATATATATATATATAATAATATATAAATATATATATTTATATATATATATATATATATATATATATATATATATATATAATATTTTTTTTTTTTAAAAAAATATATATATATATATATATATATATATATATATATATATATATATATATATATATATATATATATATATATATATATATATATATATATATATTTAACATATATATATATATATATATATATATATATATATATATATATATTGCCGCTACCGTGGCTCAAACGGTAGAGCGACGAGTCGCATGGCAGGTCGTGGGTCGGGCTATGCCCGTGAGGGGTGAAGTACCTAGAGAAGTTCCCCTCCTTGAATAGGGCTATATACTTTACGTTAAATGAGCATAAAAAAAAAAAAAAAATATATATATATATATATATACTATATATATATATATATATCTATATAGATAATATGTAATATGTATAACGATATTGTTTCTTAAATAATTATAATAATAAGATATATTAACATTGTAATCCTAATATTAATAAGAATAAAACCGGTATGTATATAATAATAATATAAATATATATAATAAAAATAATAATAATAATATAATAATATATAATAATAATATATATATATAATTTATATATAATAATAATAATAATAATATATGTATAATAATAATAATATATAATAATAATAATAATAATAATATAATATATTAATATTAATAATATATAGGTATAGAATTATAATAATAATAAAATTAATTATAATTATATATCTATTATTAAAATTATATAGATATGTAATAATATGTAACATAACATATATATATATATATAGATATATATGTATTTTATAATACTAGCAAGATTAATATGCACTTTACAGTAAAGGATATTATTTGTAATAATATATATATATATATATATATATATATATAATAGCATAACACAAACTATGTTTAAAATGCCACACTAAACTCACAAATAAAACTAAAAATATATTTAATCGTTAATTAAATACATATTTTTTTACTCTAATTTATGCTAAATACCGAGTCAAGTATTTTTTGCTATTTTATATTTTTATTTATATATTTCGCTTCTTTTTTTTTCTTTTAATATATTTTTTTTTCATTCAATTTATGTTGAATACCAAATTAGTTTTTGTTCTATTACTTTTAATTTTTATTTATTTATTTATTTATTTATTTATTTATTTATTTTTTTATTTATTTATTTATTTATTTATTTATTTATTTTTTTTTTTCTAAATTCCAATTTATGCCAAAAAAAAGGCAAATCAAATTTTTACTATTTTATTATTTTTATTAATTTACTAACAATTTTTTTTTTTATTTATTATTTTTTTTATATATATTTATAAATGAGATACGTTTCATTTCTAGCGCTGTTAATACATTTATTTATTGATTTTTTTTTTGATAATTTGAATTTATCCTGAATACCATATAAATATTTTGGGCAATCTCATATTTTTATTTATTTATTTATTTATTTTTTTATTTATTTTTTATTTTTGTAAATAAGATACGCTTGATTTTTTACACTGAATTTTAAATAAATAGAGATGATAAAGATCTCTTTCGAAGTACTTGTTAATAAGTATAATAAAGATACATAAAATACTTCAATTCAAAAAAAAAGATAAAAGGTACAATAAAATACAGTAAATACAACAAAATACAATATAGTAAATACATTAAAATTTGAATTGCAGTTTTTATTTGATTTTATTTATTTATCTTTTTAAATATCAATGCAGACTCGATATTATAGATTTCTATCATATAATTCGAGTCAAGATAGCATTAAAAAGGCAATCGTAAAAATTGAGCATCATTTCTCATGAAAACATAGTTTAAGGACTATAGGAATACTAATTGTATACTGTGGGTAAAACATTACATTTTATTATTTTTAATAAAGATAATGAGTGAATTCAATGGCAAACCTACATTCGCTTTTCGAAAGTATCCTAACTTTATCAAAAGTTTTAGCCTGCAGTATAGTAAATGGATAGTATAGTATTTCTTGGTACATTCTATATTAAAAAAAAATAGTTCAATTATTTACTGAAAAAGACATTGTGCCCTTGTTATAATAACACAGATTTAAACATTCTAGGATCTTAAAGCTGATGATTCTGTCCTGACTGCTTTGAAAATAGTCATCTTGACAAGAGACCCGGATAAGAGCTGCAAATCAAAACAATGATGATAAATATATTTTAAGACCTTGATGAGAGCTGCACTTTAAGACCATGAAGAGTTGCATTTCTAAACTCTCATGAGAGATGCATTTCAAGAAACTTGTGACAGCTTTATTTTAAGACACTAATGAGAGCTTCATTTTATGACCCTGAAGAGAGGTACATTTTAAAAGACTAATGATAGGTACATTTCGAAAACCTGATGAGATATGCGTTTCTAAACACTGATGAGAGCTACATTTCAAGACACATATGATAGCTGCATTTAAAGACCCTGATAGGAGCTGCATTTCTAGACCTCAATGAGAATTTACTATAGAGACATTGATGAGAATTATATTTCAAGATCCTGACAAGAGATAAATTTCATGACACTTATGAGCGGCATTTCAGCTCTCAAAACACTTAGTGTTGGATTTCAAGACTCTGATGAGAGCTACATTTTTAGACCCTGATGAAAGCTGCATTTTTAAAGAGCCTGATAAAAACTTCATTTCAAGACCTTGGTGAAAACTACATGAGATCTATATTTCAAGATCCTGATGAGAGATATATTTCATGACACTTATGTGAGCTTCATTTTAAGACATTTATGGTAGCTGCATTTCAAGACTCTGATGAAAGCTACATTTCAAACCACTGATGAGAACTATATTTTAAGATTCTGATTAAAGATACATTTAATGACATTTATGAGAGCGGCATTTCAAGACGCTTATGATAGCTGCAATTCAAGAATCTGATGAGATATGTATGCACTTTTAATGAACCTGATAAGGACTACATTTCAAGAATCTGATGAGATATGCACTTGTAATGAAATTGATAAGGACTACATTTCAAGACTCCGATGAGAGTTACATTATAAAACCCGGAAGAGATCCGCCTTGCAAGAAACTAATGAAAGCTGCATTTCAAGACTGATGAGAGACAAATTCAAAGAGCCTGTTTAGAGCTGCATTTCAAGACCTGATGAGAGGCGCATTTCAAGAAACTGTTAAGAGCTATATTTTAAGACCCTGATGAGAAATATACATTTCAAAACTCTGATGAAAGCTACATTTCAAGACATTTATGATAACTGGATTTCAAGACTTTGATGAGAGATAAGTTTGAAGACCGTGATGAGAACTATATTTTAAGACTTTGATGAGAGTTATATATATAGCTTTGATGAGAGTCACATTTCAAGAGTTTCATAAAAGTTATAATTCCAGACTTTGATGAGAGTCATATTTCAATACCCAATCAATATGAGAACTACATTTCAAAACCCCTGATGAAATTTACATTCAAGAACTATATAATTTATTTGTAATTCTGAGTTTACCTGATTTTTGTTGGGTCACACATCCAATACTCCTTCTGTCTAAAAGTCTACATCCTTAAAGCATATACCCAAATATATATATATATATATATATATATATATATATATATATATATATATATATATATATATATATATATATATATATATATATATATATATATATATATATATATATATATATATATATATATATATATATATATAACTATATGCTATATTTAGCTTATATATATATAACTATATAACTATATAACTATATATATAATAATAACCAATAATAATAATAATATAATATATATATATATATATATATACCAACAACAACTGTAATAATATCTATGCTACTATATATATATATATATATGTATAATAATAATAATAATCTATAAATCTATAACAGCTCCCCGGGAGGGCTTTCGCCCTGTCAGTTAGTCCAGCATCTTCTTCTTCTGGCCCGAAACTCAACCTAGAGCACTCAAGAAAACCATTTCTCGGCTCAATGATTTCCGACGCCAGTCCTCGAGAGTTAAACACTCTCAGGTAGGGTTTTCACCCTTTCAGTAGAACAGCATCTTCTTCCATTAAGCCTCAAAACTCGTTCACTCAGAGCTCTCCAGAGGATCTTGCTTCTAGGCGCATAAGATTCCCTAGTGGGGACGATGGATGGCCTAGTGGTTAGAGCATCCGGCTATTGATAACTCTGCGACGCGGAGGTCAATGTTCGAATCCCGCTGATGGAGAGTAAAGTTTCTTTTTCCCTTATTCATTTAATATATATATATATATATATATATATATATATATATATATAATATATATATATATATATATATATATATATATATATCTTTCTATATATATATATATATATATATATATATATGTACCTTGTTCAAAATCTATTTACTCACTCCAATGCTTATGGTAGTTTCAGGAGCTCCCTACTAATCATGTTTTTGGTGATGGCAAAATGGATAGTCTTTTCTGCTTGAATGTGAACTACTGTCTTTTGGAAGAGAATGTCTTCTTTGTGATGTAGCCCTGGATGGATGGAAAGATGAGTTCCCTGTGAATTGGCAATTGGTATATGGGAGATATGTTTTAATTAAGGCTAAGGATCCTCAATCACATTATTTTATTATTCTTAAGGAAACTTATTATAATTATTATCTGCACGAAAGTAAACCCAATGATAATGGATGCTAGATGAGTAAATACTCAGTAATTCTCTGAGGCAGTCGAAAAAAAAGCGGCAGTAAGAAAAGCAGACTATCTGTGAATAGAGGAGACTTCATTTTTATGAGCAATTGAGCGACACGTTCATGGATTCACTCTTATGCTAATGAACTGCCTGCTATGCATTGCTGCTCATCAAGAGCCATTCTATGACAGCCGAAGTATTTTTGCCTCGTCAACTAGTGCAGACTTTTCCTGCTTGTGTATCTACATAGTAAGCAGCTATTCCTGACATTATTAAAGCTGCCTGTAGAACCTTGTTCTAAGAACAGTGAAGCCATAGTCAAATTGACGATATCCTAGCGCTCGTCTTTTTTGAATAATGACTTATATTATATTTCAAAACATATAAAGACAGTATCAGACAACCCAAATGACAAATGACAAATGACAAATGACAAATGACAAATGACAAATGACAAATGACAAATGACAAATGACAAATGACAAATGACAAATGACAAATGACAAATGACAAATGACAAATGCCGATTGACAAATGACAATTGACAAAAGACAAAAAACAACTGTCATTAACCGAAATTTTTGGTTTAAGTACTCAAAGCTAACCACCATTCATACCCACTTATTGTCACCACTTCAATTCTCAGTCAAAGGACGATGTTGCGCTTATGGACTAAACGTCGTTCTGTGTTCTCGTGTTTGGAATATATAAGATCACCTACGCACTAGGTGCGGTGCGGTGAGTACGGTGCGGTGCGGTGCGTGATGCGGAGCGCGGTGCACATTGAAACATAGAGGTGCGGTGAGACAAAAATGACTTTTGGTGCGGTGCGGTGCGGTGCGGTGCGGTGGTGCGGTGCGGTGCGGTGCACATTGAATGTGCGCTTACCCTGGTGCGGTGCGATGCGCAAGGGCCGGCGCTCGGCTAACCCCGTATTAATGTTTGGAGTCTTCCGAATTATCTAATTTTTGGCTTTGACTCTAATCTTGCCAATCTACACAACCCAACTATCATAAGAAAGTTCATCTTTTCTATTATTTATTTCTTAACTCTTGAAAGGATGCATGAAGAATTTCGTCCACATTTCGCTCTGTGAAAACACCTTCAACTTTGCAAAAGTCTGTCTCCTTTCCGGAATCTTCTGCTTCTTTGGCACTATATATATATATATATATATATATATATATATATATATATATATATATATATATATATTTATATATTTATATATATTTTTATATTATATGTATATAATAATAATAACAATATATAATAATAATATATATGTATATGTATGATAGATATAATTAAAAATTTTATAATAATACATATATATATATATATATATATATATATATATATAATAATAATATATATAATAATAATAATAATATAATATCTAATAATATATATGTAATATAATAACAACAACCAATAATAATAATAATAATAATAATAATAATAATAATACAATAATATATATAATATAATAATAATAATATAATAATAATAATAATAATAATATGTAATATATATATATGTATATAATAATATATAATATATATAATAATAATATATAATAATAATAATATATATATGTTATATGTAATATATGTTTATATATATGCGCTATATGTATATGATAATAATAATAATAATAATATGTAATAATATAATAATATATAATAATAATAATAATAATATATATATATATCTTTGCTAACTCTAATAATAATATGTATATATGTAATATATAATATATATATAATTTTAATAATATAAAAATATAATAATAATAATAATAATAATAATAATATATATATATATATATAATAATAATATAATAATAATAACAACAATAATAATAATAATAATAATAATATAATAATAAATATATAATAATAATATATGAAATAATAATATATATATATATATATTAATAATAACATAATAATAATAATAATAATAATAATAATAATAATAATATAATAATAATAATAATAATAATAATAATAATATATAAATAGTATATATATAATAATATATGTAATAATAATATATGTATAATAATAATAATATATGTATATATATATATATATAATAATATGTATATATAATATATATATATATATATATATAATATAATATAATAATATGTATAATAACCAATATAATAATAATAATAATAATAATAATAATATATAATATATATATATATAATATATATAATAATACATAATAATAATAATAATATTATAATAATAATAATATATAATATGTAATATATATATAATAATATATATATAATAATATAATATATATATATATAATAATAATAATAATATGTAATATAAAATAATAATAATATATATATAATAATAATAACATAACATATATAACATAATAATAATAATAATAATAATAATAATATATATATATATATATATATATATATATATATATATATATATATATATATATATAACTAATAATATATATATATATATATATATATACAATAATATATATATATATATATATATATATATAATAATAATATATATATATATATATATATATATATAGCAGCAACATGCTTATATATTAACTTAACAATAACCAACATACTAACTTTGTATATATATATATATACCAGTTTTTCATGAAGTTGGAAATATTATTGGTTTAAGAGCGTTATATAAATCTTGAAGATCTATATCCGCATCCGCGAGTTGAAATTCTATCTAGACTTACTGACAACAGCTCTTAACCTGACTGTTAATCATTTCTTTTATTAATTTTCAGAATTTGTAGGCTGATATATTGTGGTTAGTTAGTTAACTTGGATTTATATAATAATATTGGTATCCGGTATTCTAGGGTATCGGTACTTAGTATTGACAAATTTTGGCAAAATAATATATTAACATTGGTATCGGTATCGATACCAATGACAAATGACAAATAAGACAAGATGACAAAAATGACCAAATGACAAAAATGACAAAAGGACAAATGTTTCAATAATTATTGAAACATTTGCTTTCTCTATTTTATTTTCCACTTTAAGAACATCACATTTCTTCTTCTAAACTTCTCCTCATCTCTTCAACGAAATTTGTAGATCGAGCACTCAAACAGCCAACCTTACACTCAACCCTCTTATTATCTCTTCAATTTTCAGTCGAAGGACGATAATGCACTTATCTACGCAGCGACTTTCTGGTTCTCATTCTATTAATTAGGGTTGCCGACGCACCAGGTGCGGTGCGGTGCGGTGCGGTGCGGTGCGGTGCGGGGTGCGGTGCGCGGTGCGGCATTGAAATAGAGGTGCGGTGAGACAAAAATAATGACTCGACGCACCAGTTGCGGTGCGGTGCGGTGCCGGTGCGGTGCGGTGCTGTGCGGATTGGTGCGGTGCGGTGCGCTTACTCTGGTGCGGTGCGGTGCACAAAATTCCGGCGCTCGTCTAACCCTACTATTAATGTTTGGAGTCTTCCGAATTATCTAATTTTTGGCTTTGACTCTCCTCTTGCCAATCCACAACCATCATAAAAAGTTCATCTGTTCTATTAATTTATTTCTTAACTCTTGAAAAGGATACATGAAAAATTTCGTCCACATTTCGCTCTGTGAAACAAGTTGAACTTGACTAAAGTTTGTCTCCCTTTCGGAATCTTTTGTTTATTTGTACATATATATATATATATATATATATATATATATATATATATATATATATATATATATATATATCTTCTATATTCTTTATATATAATAATATATATATATATATATACTTATATATATACATGTATATATATATATATATATAGCTCGCTGCTCTTATTGCTGCTCGCCATGCTTTGCTTAGTAACTCTTCTTTGCTATTCTTATGCTATATAATAATAGCCTTAATAATATATATATATATATATATATATATATATATATATATATGATATATCAACAATGCATATATATATATATAATATGTAACCAATAATATATATATGTAATAACAACAAATAATATAGCAATAACCTTATATTAATAATAATATATGTATATATATACATGGCATAACAATATATATATATATACATAATATATGTAATATATGTATATAATAATAATAATATATGTAACAATATATATATAACAATATATAACATATGTATAATAGCTGCTCTTAATAATATGTATATATGTTTATGTATATGCTATGTAATAATAATAATAATATGTAATAATATAATATATAATAATATATAATAATAATAATAATAATAATAATAATAATATATATATATATATATATAACCAACCTAAAATAACAAGTCCCAGTCAGCCAATAATAATATATATATATTCATGTATATATATATATATATTGTAATATGTATATATATATATATATATATATAACTCCTGTGCTATATAATAATATATGTATATATATATGTATATATATAATAATAATATGTAATAATATGAAATAATAATAATAATAATAATATCAACTCTTTGTAATATTAGCATAACAACATGTAACCAGCCAACCAATATTATATATACCAACAACAATAATAACAATATAGCAACAATAATAATAACAGCATAGTAATAACCAATAGCTGTATATATAATATAATATGTATGAAATAATATATCATCATAGTAATAACATAACATAACGCATACAACCTCATGTAATATGTAATGACAACAATAACAACAATATATGTAATATGTATATGTAATATAATATAACCAACAATAATATATATATAACATATAATAATAACTAATAATATATATTCTTTCAACTCTTATATAATAATAATAATAATAATAATAATAATAATATATGTATATATATAATATATCAATATGTATATATAATAATAATAATATATGGCAATAATAATGACGTAATAATAATATAATAACCAACCAACTATATAATAATAACAACCAATAACAACCCAGCAACCAATAGCAACCAATATGTATATAACAACAATAATAACCAATAGCAATATGTATGTGCCAATAGCAATAATAATATGAAGCAATAACCAGCTTGTAATAGCAATAGTAATAATATGCGCCAGCAGCTGTACCAACTATAACTGTAATATATATATGCTTAATATATATATATATATATATATATATAGCATATATATGCTTAACCAACCTTAACTATCTTTACCAGTTTGCCATGAAAGTTGGAAATATTATTGGTTTAAAGAACTTTATATAAATTCTGGAAGATCTATATCCGCATCCGCGAAAGTTGAAATTCTAACTAGACTTACTGACAACTAGCTCTTAACCTGACTGTTACCCATTACTTGGTTATTTTTTCAGGAAGTTGCGCCTGCTATATTGTGGTTAGTTAGTTAACTTATGGTTAATATAATAATATTGGTATCGGTATCGGTAATTCTAGGGTATCGGTACTTGGTATTGACAAATTTTGGCATAATAATATATTAACATTGGTATCGGTATCGATAATTCGAGGGTATGGGCACTTGGTATCGACAAATTTTAGTATAGTAATTGGTATTAAAAGTTTTATGCTATCGATATCGGTACTTGTTATTGGGCAAGCTGAAAAGCTTTGTGTCTGTATCGGTATATGTAAAAATTCTGGTATCGCTTTACCCCATATATATATATATATATATATATATATATATATATATATGTAATATATATGTATTCTTAACCTTATATATATATATATATATATATATATATCTTTATATATACTCTTATCATATATATATAACTTTTAAATTTCACTGCTATCTATATATATATATTAGTGATGGGACGATTCAAATTTCAGCCGATGCCGATTCCGATTCCGATACCAGTCAAAAGTGCCGATTCCGATTCCGATTCCGATTCCGATTCCCGATTCCGATTCAATTCTTTATATATATATATATATATAACATATATATATATATCTTTATAATATAATATATATATATATATATATATATATATACATATATACTATATATATATATATACAGTAATATTATAATAATATGTAATAATAATAATATTATATAATAATAATATATATAAATATATATTAATATATATATCTTTAACTATTATATATATATATATAAATAATAATATATGTATATATATATATGAAATATAATATTCTTATATATAATATATATATAATATATATATATATATAACATAATAATAATAATAATAATAATATATATACATATAATAATATAATAATATATATATAATAACAATATATATATATAACCTATATATACAACAACAACAACCAATAATAATAATAATAATAATAACATAATAATAGTAATATGATGGAATTTATTGTTGTGGTCAAGGCATGACTCTTAGGTTGGTGCAAAGAAACATTAACATTTCCTTCCGTTTCTGAGTGCATCAATTTTTAGGAGAATAAATTGATCCTTCAATTCTGAAGAGTCTTTCACTTTCCACGGAAAGGGGGGGCGAGCTTAAATATTTTCTAGCAAGGACACCCAAATGCTGAAAGGTACCTTTATTCGATGACCATCATTGTAAGGACTTTCTGATTTTTTAATAAGTTTCATATTTTTATATTGGCTGGATTTCTACTTTTATAACATCTTCAATTTTCAATATATGTGTCTTTCTCCTTAGGAATGAGTTTCTTTGCTGTTTTTAAAGTCTTTTCTCTTTAAATTCCGAAAACAGCTTTCAAAATTGAAGTTAAAACTATTATCTTCAGTATCACTTTTTTCACCCTATTCGTTGATAAATGAGAAGAATCTGAAGATTGGTTTAAAATAGTGTAGTGGAAACTGTTTTCCTTTCATTTATACAAAATATATCTTCGCCTCATCCATTGCTTAAGAATATCTTCCACTTTTTTATTGTTATATTCATCCTTAAAGAATGTAGTTTTAAAGCGTGGATCAAGATAAGTAGCCAAGCGCAAGATTCTTATCAGTAAAGTAAATGCTGATCTATTTTTTACTGAATTTTACTTTTTCCATGCTATGCAGTAGACCGAGTCCCTCAAGTAGTCTTTCCACATTGACTCTTTTCAAAACTGCAATCACTTTCATATTTGGGATTATTGCTTCGATGCCATTGATTCCTTGTGGCTCAATAAATTTGTACAATGAACAAAATTTTTAAGTATTTTTAGCAATTTTTCAAGAACTTTCCGATGTTTCTAAGCATGCAGGTTTTGAATGATCATTGCAATATGAAATGAGAGCCGTCTTTTGTTAAAATTTTTTTGAAGGCATATGATACTGGCTATTACATCTGGTTTGTACATCCTGAATAAATCTAGTTTGATATTCCTCATACTTGGAAATAGCTTGAGGCGAGTGATTAAAATGACCTACGATTTGTTTGCATATGGATATATTTTTTTCACGTCTCTTTGTTCAAATATGGCATCATTGAGAACTAGTGTCAAAGAGTGTAAAAAGAAGGTAATTAATGGAATCCTGCTTGTGTAACTCCTGCAGCCATATTAAGTGCTTTATCCCTTACTATAACACGAATTTTATTAGCAGGAATATTGAATTCTTCCATAACATTTTGAAGACAATCACTTATATTAGATGCTGTGTGAGATACGTGAAAAGGTGAAACTCGAAGGATAGCATTTATATTCAATAGCTCTAATTATTAAAAGCCTACAAGGCAAATATATCACTGCTCACTTACGAGTTCACGGGTATATTATTATCAAAACATATTACATAACATGACTAACAAAACATTGCCAAATGTCTGCCTCACCATGACTGTCTGAAAATCCTAACATGATATCTTAGGTTCTACCTAAAGATGCGCCGCTCAATCCAGTTTTCTTTAATTAAATAGAATTAAAGAAGAACTGCTGAAATTAAAAAATCAATACGGCAGACTTCGAAAATATTGTCTTTGAAATATCATAAAGATTGAATAAAAAATTATTTTCAGATTGTACACCAAAGAATCGGTACAATTTTGTCGATTCCGATTTCTGAAAAACAGCCGATTCCTCCGATTCCGATTAATCGTCCCATCACTAATATATATATATATATATAAAAAAATATATATAAGAAAAAATATATATATATATATATATATATATATATATATATATATATATATATATATATATTTAAAAATAACCCCTACAGTAATTTCACACTGCTGGGATGTGAACCTGGACCTAGCAGATATCCGCGTAAGTGTTTGACCACTACGCCACGATGGACTAAAAGTAAAGCGCGACAATTGTTCCTGTGGTGAATATATCAACCCACACAACAGGAACCACAACGCACTCTACCCGTCCACACTCGGGCGTAGCGTCAAACAGGGTACCGCACAGTGTGAAATACTTTATTCCGGGGAATACATTTTATGTAAAAACAACTGCTACAAATCACAGTGTAATAGATATTTTTAAAAAATAACCCCTACAGTAATTTTCACACTGCTGGGATGTGAACCCGGGACCTAGCAGATGTCCGCGTAAGTGTTTGACCACTACGCCACGATGGTGTGAAATTACTGTAGGGGTTATTTAAATATCTATTACTGTATTTGTTGCAGTGTTTGCTGCCAATGCTGAGCCCCAGGCTCAAGGCGGCTTTCGCACTGTGCGTACCTGTTTGCCGCTGGCCATGGACCCCGAGCAGGAACACGTTACGTGGCCTGACCGTGTGGACCCAACCTATTCACCGCAAAAGGCTGGTGACGCGCTTTACCCCGGTCCATCGTAACGTGATGATCAAGCTGCACTACACCAGACTTTCATCTGCTGGGTCAGGTTCACGCTCCAGCAAATAATATTACTGAAGAAAGTATTTTAAAGCTATCTATTACACTGTGATTTGTAGCAGTTGTTTCCCAATAACATATATATATATATATATATTTTTGTCAACTTTATCCCTATATATATATATATATATATATATATATATATATGTGTGTGTGTGTGTGTGTGTGTAATCGTTTTTATGTTGGATTGGTTAACACTTTCTCACCTTAATTCCTTTTTGTCTAAATATTTTGATAAAACATTTGTTAATCAGTTCCAAGTCATAAGTCATGACTATCTGTAAACAGAAGGAAATCTTTATTGAAATTGTATTCAGGAAACAAGATTATGTTGCAATTTTTCTCTCTTTTTTTTTGGCAATCATAGAAGAGAGGAAGAGAAAGAGTTTTGATATTCGTTCTTAAACCTATCAGAAAAGAATTTCAAAATGAAACTATGAAGAGAAAAATCTAATGCACTATCTATTTTTCCTATCTATCTATCTATCTATCTATCTATCTATCTATCTATCTATCTATCTATTTATAATTATATCTATCTATCTATCTATCTATCTATCTATCTATCTATCTATGTATCTATCTATCTATCTATCTATCTATCTATCTATCTATCTATCTATCTATCTATCTATCTATCTATCTATCTATCTATCTATCTCTGTATGTATATATATATATATATGTATATATATATATATATATATATATATATATATATATATCCGATATATATATATACTATATATATATATATATATATATATATGTATATATATATATAATTGATGAAAGGGGAAATATAAAATGAGGGTTATGAGTGGGTTATATACATAAAGTGTGAAGTTTATATAGGTATATATATATAATAATATAATATATATATATATATATATATATATATATATATATATATATATATGTATATATATATATACATTGAGAAGAAGAGAAGAGAGAGAGAGAGAAGAGAGAGAAGAAGAGAAGAAGAAGAAGAGAAGAGAGAAAGAAGAGAGAGAGAGAGAGAGAGAGAGAGAGAGAGAGAGAGAGAGAGAGAGAGAGAGAGAGAGAGAGAGAGAGAGAGTAACTACCGTTGGTAACATATTGCTTGAAACAAATATAATTTGAAAGTATTGATGATCATATATATTATTTTTTATGATTTTAAAATGTTTCCTTCTAAACTAAATGTTATTGTTTAGATCTTCCTTATATAATTGGAAAAGATACTTATGCTCTTTTATTTTTTAATAATGTTTACCTGAATACAATACTAATGAATACACTATAACAGAAAAGAGAAATAATATGTTTTAAAATATTCAATTTTATGGACGTAAAAATATGGTCTAATTTTCTATGTTCAATTATGTGCAAGTTATTTTCTTTTCCTTTTTTTCTCTATTTTTTTTCTTCTTTTTTCTTTTTTTTTATTTTTTATTTTTACTGTTTTATAAATTATGTATATTCCTTGCTCTAACATTTAGAAATGTTAAAAATACAATAGTGATCTGATTTCTGATTGGTCCGTGCCAAAGTTTAAGCTCCACCCATTTCTTACGTCATGCGGGTTGGTTCCGCCTTCTTTATACCCTGGTTGGGTATTTGATTTTCCTTTTCAGTTGACTGTGAAGCTTATGAAAGTGTGTGCAGTGCAATTTTTTGGCAGTAATAACTTTCACGTGGACGTTCATAGTGGGTTATCTCGATTGTTAAAGTGAGTTATTTAGTGACTCACGAAAAACTCTTCATCAAAATATGATGGGAAAGTATATATTCAGTTTGTAAAGTAAAGTAAAGGGATTAAAATATATATATTAAAAAACTGTGTTGCAGGAAAGGATTTAAATTTTTTTTAAACATTCATGGACGAAATTCTTGGAACAAAATAGTTATCAATTAAGAAATAAAAAGGAGTACTTCCATTATGGTATCATGGTCCAGTATGGCTATCTAATGATCTTGATAGCTGGCCAAAATTTCCCATGTTAAGTGTTCCTCATGAGTCTTTACCAAAACTTATGATTAATGTAAATATTGTAGATAACAATAATTTAAGCATTTTAGATTTAAGTAAATACTCTTGTTACCGCAAGGTTTTGAGAATAACATCATGGCTTTTTAAATGGTTCAGTAAAATCAAAAGTGAGGTCATCATTGATCAAGAAGCTATAAAATTTTGGATTAAAATAAATCAAGTAAATTCTTTTCCTGTTGAAATTAACTATCTTAAAGAATTCAAACAAAAAGTAAAAGTAACTCCCTTAAAAGATGTTGATATTCCTCCTTTAGTAATGAATTTAAATCTGTTTATTGATGATGAAGGTTTTTTAAGAAGTAAGGGTAGAATAAATAAATCTTTAAGTATAAATTTTGAGAAAAAGCCTAATCCTCTTTAATTGGAAAAAATTCATGATCTTTGTCACAATCTTTGTATTAAAGATATTGCTCATGAGCAAGTTAAAACATCTGGCAATAGGACAACACTCCTAAAGTCCAATGAGTCACCATTAATACCAACAAAAGGTCGTCAGCGGTAAAAGCCATTCTTCTAGATTGATTTAACTGTAATAAAAAATAATTCTCGCTTATAGGATCCACGCTTTACAGACATGCCCAGAACACACATGAACTTAATTAAGCCCTACCAACATACAGGCATAGATTTTACATCTCATGTGTTTGTCAAAAGTAATAATACTTCTCAATTAGAAAAAATGTATGTTCTTATTTTTACATGTCTCAACATAAGAGCAGTACATTTTGAGTTAGTGCCATCAATGAATACAGTAGACTTTTTATTAGCATTTAAGCGTTTTTGCAATACATTTTGTATACCATCTTATGTCTATAGTGACAACGCTTTGTATTATATGAGCGAATAGAAGAGTAAAATAATTCTGATTATCTTCTTAATTCTGATGAAGATTAAGAAGAATTTTTTCTAAAATTCAAATAAAACATGTTTAAAAGTATCTTTTTTCACCATGGCAAGGCAGGCCATTGGGAACGTATGATAAAAGTGATGAAGCAGTGTTTATATAAAGCAGTTGGTAAAACCAAAGTAACTTATTTTTGAACTTTTGACAACTCTTTCTGATATTGAAAATTCTATCTAATTCTCGCCACTCACATATAATCTAGTTGTCTGATTGGTGAGCACACACCTAGATTGTTTTCTTAAAGTTTGTATAATCAACTAACTTATAGTCTAAAACTAAGTATGATTCAGTTTGAATATGTAATGGGTGAATCTCCTAGTAAAGAGAAACTGGATCAAACCCTCATTAAACAAAATGAATTGTATGAGGAATTTAGGAGACAATGGCATGAAGAATATCTCTTGAGCCTAAGGGAACAGTCAAGACAATTGTTTCAAGGGAGATGGGTAGATAAAATCAAAGTTGGTGATGTAGTTCTAATTAAAGATGCAAACAAACCACGCCCATTTTGAAAATTGGGAAGAGTGTTGGAGGTGATAATTGGTTATGACAATAACATCCGCACAGTAAAATTAAAAACTGGTTCAGGTGAGGTGGGGCTACATGCTATATGCAACCTATACCCTCTTGAGCTCAATTTAGGAGGTTTGCCAAATGTAACAAATACTGTAACATCTAAAAACAGGGGTGATAATGGTAACAAGCCTGGACCTTCTGGTGTTAATAAAGTGAATAAATCCAATGTAACTAATAAACAAAGACCTCAACGTCAAGCTGCCTTAAAACAAAGACAGTTTATGCAAACTAACTTGGCAGATATGCAACAAATATAATGATGAGAAATTAGAATTAAGGTAATATTAAGGTAGAATAAGTTAGAATTAAGTATTAACAAGAGCATAAACACGCGGCTAAAGATGGGTAGATTGTTTCTTATTTTGAAGCAATCTTCTGCCCGGAACTAACATTAAAAGTTCATATCATAAGCTTTATTTAAATAAATATAAAATAATTAAAACATAAGCTGTCAATAAAGGTTTAAATAATGTATGTGAGAAGCTCGAGTAAGTCGTGTGACTCAACAATAAGCAGAGTGAGTCACGTGACTGCTCACAAATAAAAGGCAGATTGAGTCACGTGACTGCTCACATATAAAAGTTTTGTATATGCCTTTTATTCAGTATATCAGTATGTATCGAAGTATTGACACAGTAACAAAACAGTAGCTGTTCAGCCTCAGTATTTAAAGTTGTTGTTGTTTAGTGACTTAAATTACAAGTCATTAAGTTCGAGTTCTCTATGGACCAGTTAAAGCACATACAGTGTGTGGAAAAAGTCCATGAATAAAGAACTAAGATGGTGTAAAACTTAATAGAAGGGTCACATAAATACAATATAGGGAGTAATTTGATTATGTAGATAATACATCAATTCCGTTATAGATATATAGAGAGTAAACACTAAGTCGTTGACAGCGACATCGAAAAGTAAAGCCTGAGGACGGTACATATTCCTCTCTCAAAGAGACATACATGTGTTGATAAGGAAAATTTTTGCAGAAGATGACTACTCAAAGTAGAGAAGTCCTTTCGTCATCTCTCGTCTAGAACTCTACGCCGATACTGAGTGACCGAAGATGTTTAGCAGAAGCCGTCCGTATGCATAAGAGCAGCGGGGAGAGATTCAGCAACATCTGCAATATGGATGCTCATCTATACATAGCTCAACAGGAAAAGAAGGTATATAAATGATAGTATACTGAAGGGCTTAAGCAAGGGGACAAGTATAGAACTAATATAAAATCAGCTTATTTGTAGGGTGATGTAATCAAATGACATGTGTATGTTACCCTTGCGAAAGAAGTAGTAGTTATTGAAAAGGTATTACGTAAAGATAGAGATATATAAAGATAGTAATGATATATATATATATGTGGAATATGATAGAATAATAATAGAGAGACTATAATATAGAGGAGTATAGGATATAATAGAATATGATGTCAGTAATATTAAAGTAGATAATCATGAGGATAATAATATTTTACATTCGATATTTTATATTAAGATAAAGGAA
Organism: Trachelipus rathkii; assembly: GCA_015478945.1. Lineage (NCBI taxonomy): Eukaryota > Metazoa > Arthropoda > Malacostraca > Isopoda > Trachelipodidae > Trachelipus > Trachelipus rathkii. The sequence continues at coordinate 17,430 of JABUQX010112088.1, read as the reverse complement.
ACGTGATGAAGTAGATTAGAACCTTATATGCAAATGGAGTCATAGATAGATGAATATAGAATTAAGGTAAGAATACTGAATGAACTAGACAGCAGAAGCTACCAACTCACAGCACAAACCTGAAGAGACACGAATAAGGGCTGAAACAGTGTCTTATAAAAAATTAAGATAATTTATATTGACACTCAAAGAGATAATATCGGAGAGGTGTAAAGAAAGTCCGGTGATATGAAAGGCTTCTCCGATAGTGCACAAACTTGCAGGATGACATAAAGGACATAAATGAATTGCACTCAAAAAAATTGTTTAAGTGACAAAAAATAGGAACTGTTATATGGAACATAAAAGTATGCAGATTAAACGAGATGGTAAATAAGAATAGGAGGGTGTGATATGTAAATGTGAAATAAAAGATATACACCATATAGATAAATTAAGAATTACGCGACATAAAGGTGGATGTGTGTTAGAGGTAGCTTCGGTATTGATTAAATAAACCAGAAACCTTCATAACGTGTCTAAGAGTGTATTATGAAAGGATACTTAAAATGCTTGATTATGAATATAGGTTCAATAACTACAGGTCCGTTTGAGATGCCAAATATACATAGGATTATCGTTTATAGCAAACTGGTAAATGAGATCTGGGATTATTTCCCCAGTGTATTGGACAATATTTCCAAAGAATATCGTAGATTACCTGATATTAGATGAATTTGGATGCGTTATTTCCTTGAAGAGAATGGCATTTATAGTAGAGATATGGCTGATTATAATACCGTGAGCCGGGCTGACACGGGTCAATGCCCGAGACGAGTATAGCCATAATAAGTTGATCCTAGGAAAAGTTTTAATGAAAATACCTGTGGTTGTAATGACAAATACAAATAGCGAAATCTATGATATGGAAGGCTTCGTATGGTGAGTAGTCATATTTCCTTGTAGTAGGTGGAGACATCGCAATTTTACATACGTCAACTTGTGAATGATATATAGAGATTGATAGATAGACGAAATGAAAGAGAGTGTAAAAGGAGTTTGAATCTATTAAATTGTAAAATAAGTAATTATTACCCTGAATATTTTTAATCGAAGACTACGAAGAAGTGAGAATGTAAGAGATAATATCTTAGATTTAAAGATCTGTGGATAGAATAAGTTTGTTTTAAAAATACCTATAAACGATCAATTATAATATATCGGGGTACAGACATGAGTGAAGTTGTCTTGGCTGGACTCCGGTTTAATATCATGTATCTCCACGAGCCAAAAGGAGCCTACAGCATAGAAGAGGTATATACTAAATGAAATACGACTTTATAAGGTAAGTCTAGTTTATATAGATGAAAGCCTGGTAGATTTGGAGTACTTTAAAAGTAGTTATAAGCTAGAATAAAGCTAATAATTTTAACGAAAAGTATGAGATCAAAGTTAATAAGAATTTCATGGAGAATCCAGATCATCAAGAATAAGACTTAGTTATTATACAGGGAAAACAAAGTTCGTATTTATGGTAAAGATAAAAAGTATGAGTACATAATATGAGCGAAAGTTTAGATTAAGAGATAGATCGGTATGGTACAGCAAAAAGGCGCGTATCATATAACCATCCAACTTCGCTTTATAACAAGAACGTCCGAATAGATTGAACGATAATCCGAAAGAACTGGCAGACAAGCCAGACACTGTTATACGGTGCACTAGACACGGAGCACACGCGTCAGGATGAAAAGTAATAAGAGAGAGTGGAGCGTAATGGTAAGGAAATTCCGAAAAATATAGAGATGAATGTGTGCGAGAGCAGAGGTTTAGCAAGTGTTAACGAAAAAGAGAGGCGTTTGGGAATGGAGGGAGGTGCGAATGATGACGTGTGCACTAGTAAGGATATTCAGAGGAGTAGACAGAATAAATTAAGTTAACCCTGTAAGAAAATAATAAGGGATGAGAGATAGTGAGGAGGAAGAATAAGAGAAACTGTAGAAGTATATAGTATTATTAGAATGAGAAATTAGAGTATTATATTTAGATAGTGTGATGCTAAGGGGGAAGGGATATTTGCGGAGGGAGATATTGTATTATGAGATCGGAAATAGATTATATGAGAGACGTATCGGAGATAGACTGGAGAACGGTGATTATGAGGTATAGAAGAGAGAAGACAAGGATGAACGTTTAAAGTAATAGGTAGAGGATGTGTGGGATTCGGCAAATGTCATTTAGACAATGTGAAAATATAGAAAATGATTGAGGAAAAGAGGCGTAGAGAAGGGAGGAGGAAGAGATTAATGAGAAGAGAATAGTGAGGGAAATAGAAGATAAATACTGATAGAGTATTTTATGGAGTTGTAATTGAGCAGATAGAACAGAGCGTACGAGGATAGAGAGGGTTATAAATAATGGGATTATTATAGAATAAGGGGGTAGCAGGGATAACATTAAAATGAGCAGAGGTGTTAGTAGAACATATTAATATAGATGTATGGGTGATAAGAACGAGGTCATGGAATTAGGAAATACCATAAAAAAGTATGTAATATGTAACGATATATTAAGGAGAAGGGCAGTGAGATGTAAGTATGATGATAAAGAGATAAGTCGAAAAGTGATATAGGATGATTAAATATTATAATAAGGGGACAAGAAGTGAGATTGAGCTAGGAGAAAGGTGCTATTGAGTGTACTAACCTGGTATTATGTATCACGAAGGTACTCGACCTCTGACCTCAAGTAGAGATGGGGTTAGTGAAAAGAGATTAGAGGGTGGGAGTGGCAGGGGATGGGCTCGATAATAACCCGAGACTGAGCGCACTGCGATCGAGAGAAACGCTCGCGCAGAGGTGCCGGACCCATAAACCAATCACATATCGCTCCGAGCTAGCGCCTGAGGGCAGCCGGAACTGGCGAAAGCCTCCTGGATGTCTGCGTCGCGCAATAGTGGCGAGAATCCCTACACAGTAAGAGCATTTGCCCATCTTGCACTAGGCTGTCATTCTCTGTAGATCAATCAGTTTCTCTCGGTCTCCGACTCCTGATCTCTTCGTGGCACTGCGTGCGTGCTATTATTCATCGTACACAGATAGTCCACACACCGTCAGATATCGTGAGAGGTTGCTTTCGCAAAGTCTATTCAAAGTAACTAGCTCTTACACGTCTAACTTTCTATCTCTATATGCATTTAGCTCTGTTTCTCTGAGAGCTCTAAGTGCTCGTGTTTATGATCTATACACATTGAGTTCTCGCTCTCAAAAACGTACATCTGCCGCCCGACTGTATTCTACGGTATTCCTTCTCGTGTGATGGTTCGTCACTTGCTCACTGCTCTCTCTCCCTACCGTGTAGTAAATATACTCCGGTGTTATAACACAACCTTCATTAGATAGTCAAAGCACTGCTCCTATAGCGTCCGACACTTCATATTGTCATGATGCATTATAGCAGATATAAGGAGAAGTCACTCGACTGCTCTTATCTGACTCCCCAGCGATTTCTGAGTAAGTACATAATACAACTACTTTATTGATATCTCTGTGATACACATGCTACACTCCCTCGTCATAGTCCAAAATAACTAACACACCAAATTACAGTATGTAGCAATGTTCTACCATCATGCGTGATTAATCTCAAGTCCCCGTCCACCGTCTAATTAATGAGAGATGATAATAGGAACAAAGGTCGCAACCTCTCCCAATAACGCGTGTCTTCAGGCTATTAGTAGGCATAGAGGAGCACACAGATATGATCATACCGCGCGTTTTGTGCGTGTGTTTATAATGCGAACCCGAGGGAAAGACGCTTGCGATGACGTAGCAGTAAACAGGCAGCATAGAGTTGTGAGTGACAAAAACTTTACGATCCTCTGAGCGTGAGCGGAGCTGGCGTAGCGATGCAAACACCTGAAGTATACATATTTGCGGCTCTGGTAATGTAGACTGACGATATGATCAAGGTAAATAAAAGTGTAAAAGAAGTAAGAGAAAGTTGATGGATGTTGACATGAAACCCTTAAAGCTCTTCTCAGAAGGTACACGCACTATAGAAAAAATAGAAAGAAGTGAAAAGAATATTGAGGTCATGCCAGCAGAAGATTACCGAAAAATATGTCACCGATCCAAGAGATTAAGTCTACAGCAGAGAGATGTCTAGATCAGCCTATATTAGTGTCTGTGAGGTGTGAGCTCTACTGCAACTGTGAACAAGTACCAATACAAGTTGAGAGTACAAAACAAAGAAGAGAAGAGTTAAATGAGTATAGGATGATCAAAAGCCGATGAATGCTCATCTTTATTATAGAGACAACCCTAAAGAAGGCTTAAAGATACGAACCATCAGAAAACCGCAATATCCTGAGATTAAGAAGATTCGTTCATATACTGTCTTGTTCATGTACAATTACATTTACGATTCCCCGTGATACACAAAAACATCTTTCCAGAGCGACCTTTTTCCTCCTCAGAAAGACTGTATTCTATCAGCTTGGCGATTATAATGAACATTACGTGTTTTCGTAGCTACCTATACGCATCTCAACTAGACATCAGTACTCTTATGGATCTTAAACTTTAGTAGCATCTGAATCTGAGGATAATCTATTTATTCTTCAGACTCTAATGATAAAGTGCTATATATATGTGCTCGTGATTGATTGTGTTAAAATTCAATTCCGATACCACATGTTTTTCCAATTTTAATAGTAAAATTACTGTCAGGATTAAACAATTATATAGTCCGTTCTGTTGCTGCTGTTGTTTGTCTAAGTAAGATAAATATAATGCCTTTTTTCTAATTATTTCCATTAAAGATCATCTTCTGAACCTATTTCAAGCTTCTTTTTCATTCCTTATAGAGGTCGTCATCGATTATGTTTGTTATTGCCATACAGAATGTGGTGTCGAGAACAAGTGATAATTTCACCAATGTTCAGTTTGGAACAGTTCTTCACTTAATGCGATGATGTTATATCTAGTGGCGAAGTCTTTTTTGGGCGAAACTTACCTAACTTGTCTATCTTGAGCGTCTTTAAATCAGAGTGATAATTATATAATGAACATATGCGCGTGAATATTGTGACAGTGTTCTCCACTCATCCAATGTGATTGGATTTATATCTCTTGTGCGTGACTCTACTTGTGACAAATCAGTACGAGCATATATATGTATGAGTGAGGGGTTCCAAGAATGTCGAGTTTCTAGTATACAGAGTTTACAATTCAGGATTGCCTACCTATCTTTTTATAGTGCGAGATTATCTGTATTGAGAATAAGTGATTGAGTTGGTGTAGTGAAGGACATATCAGTGGTGCGACTCAGCGGTGGGCTCATTACCGTTACATTTACAAAGCGCATAATTATACGCGAACAGTACAGCCTCAGCGTAAATGCTATCCATATGTAGGAGGATAATGAAAGGTCAAGTCTCGTCTCGCTGTTGTTAATATAAAGTCGAGGTCTGCCAGCCCGCGATCCTTCCACTAGTCCTTACTCGCGAATAACTATATACAGCATCTGCTTCTCTGTACTCGTCAAGTGAGGAAAAGTGGGACGAGAAAATGATAGTGTATAATTAGTTACTGAGATAAAAAGTGATGAGCTTTGCCGGTAGTCTATAGTAGTCGTCAGAGTGATCCGTGAACAGAACCGCTATATGTAATGGTATTTAGGTACTAGGGTACTGAGAATTATTGGTATTTAACGCCTCCTTGTATATCAGTTTTAAGGTATGTAGTAGGTAGAATAGAGTAAGGATGATAACCTAGTATTTTGGAAAGGGAGTAAGATTATTGATAGGGGGTGAAAATGAAATAAATATAATATTATATAATTTAATATATATATATAAATTAATATTAGATGAATAATTATAATAATAATTAGATAATATTGATATATTATATTTATATAAAGTAAATAAAAATAATATATAATATATATATTTAATATATTAATGTATTAATTATATATTATGAAAAGATAATATAGATATTAATAGTAAGAATATTGTATAGGAAATTTCTGAAAGAAATAAATACTAGGCAAATGGAAGTATAAGTTAAATAAATTACATACACAGTACGATCCCAGACGAGGTACAAATCACATAACAATCTAAGACGCGTTTAACATGATTCACCTAGCTACATTTACTCAGATCCGACATCGTCCTCGATCACTCGTGTATTATACCAAACCGGACGATCACGAAGTGCCAGGCAAACTAGTCAAAAAATTCTGAACATACTCCAGTGCCCGATGACACTAAAATTCGATTAGTATGTGAAGATCGATAGTATGAGTAATAATAATATAGTGACGATGATTTACTTATAGTATATATATATATAGATAATATGTAATAATATTATATATGAATATTAATATATATATATATAGGTAATATTATTATATATAATATAGATATAGTAATATAAGTTATAGATATTATTATATAATGGAAATATTAGTAATTAAATAGATAAATAATATGATATATAAATTAATAATTAATTTAATGATAATATAAATTTAATTAAATATTTAATTTAATAATTATGAGTTGTATGAAATATTTTTGTTTAAATTCTTTTTCGGACCCATTAAGTTTCGAGATTATGATTCATGAAAAATAAATATATACGATATATCGCACTATAGTATATATTGGATATAATTATTATTAATAGATTAATAATATATTAATTATTATATTAATTATTATATATATATAATAATAATATATATTATATATTAATATATATTATATTTAATATATATATATTAAATTTAAATTTATTATATATATATATTAGTTCTGTAATATGAATATAATATTTATATATTTATATTCATTAGTTATTAGATATTTATGTCAATGGTATTTTCCTATTCTAAATTTTTTTTTGATAAATAATTAATTATTCTTTAGTTAATAATCGTCGTTGTCCTTACTGGCTCTCACAGCTATCTATAGTCTTTATCTATACACTATATAGGAACTTAAAGTCCGATACTATGGTAATGAATATGTTCTGGGCCGTCGATTACCCTAGAGTTTATCTGTCGTATTTAATTGATATGTTTAATTAACCAAAATACGGAGACCTTAACCTAAGATTTTTATCAATTTCGTGGCTAGTAACACGGAGAAATATCCAAAATTGATATGTGCAGTTGCTTAGCACTTAAACCAACCTAGAATAATTTAGTTAGTATAATAATATTATTTAATTTATATATAATATTATATATATTTATATATATATTGTATAGATAAATTTAATCTTACATATGAATAGTATGGAAAGATTATAATGAATATTTATTATATATATTTATTACAAATTAGTATAATAATTAATTAGCTATAAAATATCAAATGGTCGTTTATATTTTATAACTGATTTAAAGTTACTAACGAACACCGCAATGAAGTTAGACCACATAGATATTCAGAATGTCGAGGGATTCTCTCGGCATCTAGGTGGACGACGGGGGGGGACTTCTTCTCCCCCTCTGTCCCCCATCGGCTTCGAGCCCCCTAACTGGAAAATTATATGTTTTATTAGGTGGAGCTCTAGAGCGCGTATTAGTTGGCGGACTTAGTTTATGACACTATCTGATTACTTGCCCCTCGATCGTCCACTATACCCATTCCGAGCCAATGATTAACTCCCAGAAACAGGCAACATCGCTCCGCATGAGATATACAAGTATACTAGCTCGCTCTTAAGCTGATAAGATATCTCCTTATGCTCTTTGATGAAATCATGCAAGACGTTAGTAATTATATAATAGATATTATTAATAATTAGTACAGTATAATGTAGTGCTAATATAATCAAGGTATAAAACACTCGTTCGATAGTACCAATAATATCAAAATAAACTAGTGATAGGAGTACCGAAAATAGATTAATGTACCTCTCAAGCCCACTTAAGTCTCACTGCACGAATAAGTGACTCAGATCACCTCCGTCCTAAGTTATATTAACCATTTGCATATAGCAAGAGTTCGAGCACGATGAGACCTGTTCAATTCTTCCGGCAATTTCTCATCTGAAGGATATAATGAATCACCGGATCTGATAACCTGGAACCTCATCAACCGTAGTTGGGTTGGATTATCTGCTTTATATATCCTTTCCGATTGAATGTCTCTCAAAAAGTTCCATCCCAATATCTCTCGACACTGTATAGGTTCTTGATCAACCTCCTACAAGACCCAATTATAAAATATTTAGCGATGCCTTGATATCTATCATCACCGTCAAGTAGAGTAGCTCTACATATAATTCTGAACCTCACCATTATACATTATGCATTCAATCTGTTATGGAGGTAGCATCTCACTCAGATTTAATCTATTCTGTCTTACATTATTAATTTACCAATAATTAAGTTAGTAATCATTTGAACTTGTTTACTCTATATGAAGAGCTATTTTACAAACAAAACTGTGCCTGCAGCAACATTTAGTTTTATTTACTCTTCCTATATTCTAGAGAGAACGTATCTGTCAGCGCTATTATTTATCTTTTAGACTTCCACGAGAGAATTTCTCTCCTACCTTGCAGTAGGTAGTGGTGTTTTCGTATCGATTTCGGTCTTCCCAAGTTTTCCAGTCTCTAATCGAGTATCCTCCAACTAAAAATTACCAACTCGCCCACTATACTGATACCGTTAAACAGTGTAACTCTGATCAGTGTCATTTAATTCATTTCAAGTATTATTCAATATCCATTAATTTATACTAGCACACATATAAGACCCATAGTGCATTCCTCTTCTGTCGAAGAATTCATGGAAGATATACCAATCTTATCTATTATCTATACTATTTTATGCGTAAGTTTTTCGTATATCCAAGCAAGTAACTTCCATTTAATTCTTTCTCTCTCGAAGGTTCACTTTTTCTGACAGATTGAATGAATTACGTACTCCTTTCTCTTTATCTCTCTCTCTCTCGGTTCGACAAAGTATTATTTACTTCTATATAAACTTCCACCTCGTTTTTCGAACCCTTTTCATCACTTTTAACACGATTTTTTCTCCTCATAATTTGTTACTATCTTCTGATAATTTGTTACTATCTTTCTGCTATATTTTACATTCAAACTTCTATTTGAAACTTTCGCTTCCCATTTAATATATAATTTTGTACCACCCACTCATATTCTATCTCTGTTGTAAAGCATTTATTTGTCAAATAATCAAATATTTCTTTCTTTCCTTCTCCTAATAACATAATTAAATTCTTCACTCTCATTTTCTGTAAATAGCATCACGTATACAGTTGAACTTTCATTTTGTGAACTCTATCTCATCGTAGATTCTACACTCCTATCAAGTTCAAATTTTTTCTTCCACCCACATTGACTACTTACATAATGTTGCTTCGTTACTTCAGTGTTTGATTGGGATACATTTATATTGATGCTCTCATATGACTTCCACAGCCTTTAGTTATCTTCTCTTTCTCCGTTTGTTTTACTTTAGTTTGTGTAAAGAATATAAATGGTAATAACATTCTCTATGTAGAACTACTGTATGTAACTACAGTAGATCTACAGATAGAACTAAATTATCAGGGTTTCTGACTCTCTACCTTCAATATAATATATATATATTATATATATATATAGTATATATATATATAATATATATATATATACTAGTATATATATTTATAGATAATATAAATATATATTATTATATACTTCACATAATAATATATATATATATATATATATATATATATATATATATAGGATGGAATTTGCTATTATGCCATACACTGTGAAAAGATATTCGTGAATACTTTAATTAAAACAAAGATGGACGAAGAGGAAGAATGTAGTTTATAAACATCAAACCTAAGGAAGGGATAAACATTTGATGGGTCGTCGCAGACGCATCTTTTTCTACATTTGTTTCTTTCCATTAGTTCTGAGCTTTTCATATTTATTATGCGTTTATTCAGTTTACAAACGAAATGCTATTTATTACGAGAGCCATTTTGAAAGTCTCGGCGATCCATTTTGGTCGAACCACCCTCGAACTTACAACCGATTTCGAGAGCCTCCTCAATTTGGGCGCCATTTTATAAGAGGCGAGATTGCGCCTCAATTGAAATCGCAAAAAGATGAAAAATTTATAGTTGTGACTGGAAATATTTTGTCAAATGAAGGTGAATATTTAGGAGGCTACAAAACGGATGTAGATAAAACAGAAGAAAGAAAGAAGAAGAAAAAGAAAGAAAAATATAAGAAAGAATTAAAAGAAAAATGCAAAACGGACAAAGATGCCTGTGAAGAACTAAAATATTTACTAAAATCAAAGATATCCTCGACAGATTTTGAAAAAGAGTCCTTCTTCAAATATGAAAATAATTCAGATTTGAGCGGGTCAACCAAAAAGGATTGGAATTCCTACGCTGACAAAGGATTTGCCATTGTAGGTAAGGATTCTATTTAAACTTTTTAAAGAGCTTTAGTTAGACCTACTCTAATAATCATAAATCTGAAAATTAAGATTTTCACTATTTTAATATACAAACAAACAAATATATATATATATATATATACATGGGCGCCGGGAGGGGGGGGCAAGTAGGGGCCATTGCCCCCCCCCTGGAATTTCAAAGCTTTTTGTTCCGCTGAAAAAAAAATTCAAAGCTTTTTGCTTTGCTGAAAAAAAATTATATATATATATATATATTATAATAATATATATATATATATATTATATATATATATATATATATATATATATATATATATATATATATATATAATTATATATATATTATATATATATATATATATATATATATATATATATATATATATATATATATATCAAGCAACTTTCCCTCGAAAAAGCAAATTTGCAAACTTGCACAATAGCCTACAGCCCTACCTCTCTAGCCTCCCTTACTCTGCCCTCCCCTATTCCTGGCTGTAACTTCAGTTAAAATATATTTCAGACTTATGAACTGTACGACAACTGATAAATTTTTGCCATAAAAAGAGAGCTCTTTTTAGGGCAACAATTTATCATTCTCTTTGTTTTTAATAATGGAGGATCCAAATTGGAATTTTGGGTACCCCATTTTAAGCCCCAACCATAAAACATGGACATAAAATTCTTAATTTCAGACAATTGTGATCTGAAAAAAATAAAAACCGCAGCTTTTTTTGGACCTCTAGAAACGTCATTTTCGGGTGTTTTTCTCTGTGTCTGTAGTCATTGTTTCAGCGTTTTCATTTTTCAAAATCTCTAATTTTTTGACATATTTTCGTATCAACTTCTACAATTTTTTTTCGAAATGCTTCAAACTTGAAATATACATATATGGGTCTATTACGCAAAAATGCAAATGTTAGTTTTTTGATTTTTGGAAAATTGTGCAGCAAATAAAAAATAAAAAAGTTAGGTTTTGAAAATTTGACATTTGCTGAGCACAATTTTCCAAAATCAAAAACTTCTATGTGCAATTTGTGCGTAATAGACCCATCATGTATATTTTCAAGTTTAAGTCATTTCCGAAAAAAAATATGTATAGAAGAAGTGATGCGAAAAAAATGTCAAAAAATTAGGTTCTGAAAAAAAAATGAAAACGCCGAAACATTGACTACAGACACAAGAAAAACACCTGAAAAGGACGTTCTAGAGGTCAGAAAAAAGCTGCCGTTTGCTCTTTTTTGTATCAAAATTGACTGAAATATGAAGATTCTATGTCCATTTTTAGTGGGGGCTAAAATGGGGGTCCCAAATCCCAAATATTGGATGGCTGCCCTTGGTATACTCTAATAAGATAATATATTTAATGGGAAACTACTTTTGAATAGGATCAGTAATTATTATTAATTGAATGAAAAAGAATTTGATTTCTTTTTCTAAGTCTTTTATTTTTTAGTTTATTTCAATTTATTATAATTTTTGGGGAGTTACATTATCGAAATTTTAATTACTTGCTTACCAAGATTTTCTACATTTAATACCCTATTTATCTTAACTTTTCGACTTTAAAAAACTTCATCTCTTAAAATTTCTAAATCTCTTAAACATTCTACTTTCATTATAAATATATTATATATATAATATATTAATAATATAAATATATATATTATACTATATATTACTATATTATATATTATATATATAACATTTATATATATATATATATATATTATAAATATATAATATAATATATATATATATATAATTTATATATTTATATAGATATATATTATATATATTATATATGATAGATTATAATATATATTATATTTATATATATATAATATTAATACTATATATAGTATATATATATTATATATATATAGATATATATAGTATAATATAAATATATATATATAATATATATATATATATAATAATAATTAATAATAATAATAATAAGATGCTAGCAAATTTAAAAAGGAAAAAAAAAAAATTATTTTAAATTATCACACAAATGGAAAAATTGTAAATTAAGAAACCTCGCCTTAGCGATAATTATAATTACTCTTTGACTGAAAAAACCACGGACACATTGAATGATGGTACTGGTTCATATTTTAGTGTTAATGCAAAGGACAGTGCTAATGCCGTTCCGAGTATTGTCGGCACCTGTATTATCATATGAATGAAGCTTCGCTTCTGCCGTTACCAAAATTGAAAAATCGTTTTTGAATAATTTGAAATTTTCCATCTATTAACAAATCCATGCAAACCACCAAGCACTTACAACTTTAAGCCAGATAGTATAGGAGGCAGAGAGCTTTCCTTTACGATTAGCTTAATCAATACAATTCGTTGTTGTATATTCAAAAAAATTTTAAGAAAAACCTTTCTGTAAATTATGCGTGTTAGTTAACCTTATTTAAGAGGGTTTTGGGTTCATTATAGTCAGACCAAATCTTAAATATAAAAGACTTTCACTCACATGGCAAGGAACCATTTAATTCTCAGTGTGATAGGATTTTTTCAGTACATCGTGAATTTGGCTAAATACATTTTAAATTAAACGACCGGGCTCTTGATACGGCTGGCTTTATGGTTTCTATATAATTATCAATACAATAATAATAATAATTACATTTTTTCTTCTGTTGGTGAAGTCGGAGAGCCTGAATCGACTGCTGTTACTGTTACTTTTTCTGACCTGTTAAAATTCAGAGTTTGAGCTGATGATGCTGTGCTACTGAACATTTACAATCAAGTGGAGGTAATCAAAAATACAAATCATATATGGTCCAGAATGAGCTCTATCCATGAGTACGGGTAACCTTAAGTTTGTAAACAAACAATTGTGGATGAGTAACGATAGTGAAATGACTTGTTCACTTTTAGGCGGAAGATGAACAGCAGACGATTTCTGGGGGTGGTAGGAGCTGTCAATTGCGTCTTTTCGTTGAAGGAGTGAAAAGGTTAGAAGAGAGAATTTTTAGTTTTTTAGCTCCAGTTGAAAATTTAGAAAGCTGAGAGATATGGCAGAAGTCATGTTTATGGACTACCAGCAGAAGCTTACAATTTAAGTATGAATAAAGTCGTTATACTTGGATGTGATTGGTCAACCATGGCTGGAAAAGAGAATTGAATACAAAAAAAAATTTGAAAATCAATAACCCAAGGACAAATTTTTCCACTGTGCTTCTCATCGCTTAAATTAGGTTGTTAATGACTTGAATTGTTCCCGAATTTGGAAATACTGTGGGCACAGTAAAAGAAGTTATAAGATTTTTCGTAAAAGCCCATTGCGTAGGAAAACTTGATAATGAAATATACCAATGCTTGCGAACAAGATGATCCTCAATATTAGTCCATCCAAGAATTTTTTGAAAATTTACATTCACATTAAATCAGTTTGGGAAACTTTGTCATCAGATTCAGAAGTAACCAAAGGCCACAGGTACAGCCAGCATTTTCAACTTCCGTCAGCAAAAGGAAGACTCCTAAATTCATTATTTGTTAGTTATCATGGCCAAGTATTCCTCTTACTTGAGCCTCTGTCACGAACATTCGTCAAACTAAACTATCAGTCTGGAGAGGTCCACCAGCCACGTTGAAAAAGATGTTAAAAATAGTAAAAAACAATTAGAAGACGAAACAATGGTCGCGTCTGTTTCAACGAACTTTTACAGGATGTTAAGGAACTTAACAGATATTTTTTTTTATAGAATTCTCAATGCCACGAATAGTGTCCAAACAAAACAAATGCAAAGACCTAACTTTCATGTAGTTCTGTGAAGGATTATTTCAGGCCATCCCTGATTTATACCATACCTAGATTTACTGATTTCGTCTCTGCATATCAGATTTTCGGACGACACAGAAATACCAACATTTCTCTTGTATTTTACATCCCTCTAGAATTAGAAATGTAAACCATATCTGAATAAAACGAAAAATGTGACATCACTTTAAAACTATATACAATATGAGAAAACTGGAAGCGTGAACAGATCATGTCAACTTATGGAAGGAATCAGATAGGGAAAGGGTTAGAGATGTAGACGAAAATGTGTGCTATTATCCTGATCCTAAAACATTGCGCTTTTTTTCCCTTTGTTTACAAGCAATAAAATTTTCTAACGCTGTCAACCAACGATTGCAACAATTGGAAAGGAATTTCATTCAGCACTTTTAAGAGAGTTAAAACTTGGCTAACGTGATCAACCATTTCTGAAGATCGATTAAATGGATTTATTTTGCTTCAGTGTTCACAGAGGAAAAGTTGTGGAAAAAAACACAACTAATTGATGCTGTTATGACAGAATATCAAAAAGAAGCAAGAATTAAATTTTATTTCCAAATAAACAATAATTATAAAAGAAAATTAAGAAACAATAATATTATTTATTCTTAAAGATCTGCTACACTTCCATGTTTATTTTTCGCAATTAACTTTTTATAGACATTTCAATTGTGATTTAAGTAACTAAATAAAAGGTCATATATGACCTACACTCTTTCCAAATTTAATTTCTGACTGAAATAAATTAAGCATTCCAATATCCAGACCATTATTATCAAATATAAATTTGGATTCAAATAATAATACATTGCCGCCGATGCGTAAAAGTCGAAGACGGTTCGAAGAACAAAAGAAAACGCCAAAATAATTGTAAGCAGGGATGGCAATTTTGGTGATTTTTTTTGATTTTTTTAAAAAAAATCAATTTGATTTGTGATTTTTTTGATTTTTTTGGATACTTAACGTCACGCGAAATAAATTTGTAAATAAAAAATTATATATCGCGTGACGTAACGAATCTAAAAAAAAAAGAAAATCAAAAAATCAAAAAATCGAACAATTGATTTTTTTTAAAAAAAATCAAAAAGATCAACACAAAAATTGCCATCCCTGCTTGAAAATACACTGTGTAATAATTAGTAATATATTATATATATAATATATATATTATATAGTATATATATATATATACTATATAATATTATATATATATACTATTATATATATATATATACATTATTTATATATACTATATATATAATAGTATATAATATATATACACTTATTATATATGATTATAATTATAATATTATATATATATATATAATATTATATATATATATTATATTATATATGCTATTCTTGTGAAATTCGAATAAAAAAAATCTGGCCCCCCTTAGATTTCATCCTGCCGGCGCCCCATGGTATAGTATAAATAGTATAATAATATATTATATATATATAATATATATATATATATATATATATATATATATATATATATATAGTATATTAAATATATATTATATTACAGTGATGGGCAGTATCTAGAGACATTCATCTGCGATACGTATTCGATCGATACATTTGTATCGGTTATCGATATCGCTTAGACAATCCTAAATGTATCTTTAGTATCGGATCGCTTATGCGTTTTCTATAGATTGTATCGCGAAAAAAATCGCATAATTCGATTACTCGATACATTTTCCCAAAAAATATATCACAACTTTAATATATATATATATATATATAATATATATATATAGTATAATATAAATGATATATACTTATATATATATATATATATATAATAAGATGTAATATAATATATATATATATATATATATATATATATATATATATATATTTACTTGTAAGATTTTCAATGGCAAGCAGTTGGGGGGGAAGAAGAGACGAGGTGGAAGAATGGTGGAAAGTATGAAGAGAGATAAGAACATATTGGCAGGCAGAGAGTTGATATATTCTGTTTAAGGAGGGAATGAAGATCGAGTGAATGGTTTTTCCCAATCAGAGGACCTCACTACGGTTCACAAGATATAGATGAACAATATCATCAAGAGAATTCGATCAAGATCTATTTAGCTATAAAATTTATCGGTCTGATTGTAGGCTAATCAAGAAATGTCGAAAGTGATACAGGGAAGTAGCAATATTATATTCGGATCTAGATTTATTATTGTGACGACCTGAAGGTGGAAGACAGACAAGGTGCAGAATAAAGGAAAAGAAAAATTTGACTAAACAGTGGAGTCACTGAAGGAATGTGACAAGAAAAGGAATACATTGCAAGAATGCTGGTCCAATTCTAGAACAATTGAGAAGGAGTCGGAGAGATAGTGGGAGAAACAAGAAAGCAAAAAAGGCAGCAGAGGAAAGACCCTGGGTAAAGATAGGGTTAGGAGGAACGAGGAAAGACCACAAGAGCGGGACTGAAGAAGTGAAGGAGGCAATTAAAGAGGAAAGCAGTATTGATGAGAAGGTGGTTGAAAAATAGACAAGGGCACAAAGAAGGGCCAGTATATGGAGGTAAAAAATGAAACAGAGAGAGTGAAAAGGAGAGAGTAAAGGAAAAGGCAGCAAAGAGAGATTTGGAAGGAATTCTGGAAGATGTGAGGGCGAAAAAAGGAAAGAGTTTTTTAGACGACAAAAACGTATTAGAGGATCAAAGAGAAAGTGTGTTAAGATTCAAGGATAAGGCAAGGTGAATTTTTGGTTGAGATCACAGAGCAAACAGAGATGATACGGATATTCACAAGAACTTTAAATGTGAATAGCAGGTTTGGGGATGGGAGGAATAGTTGAAGGAGGGGAGGATAGTTGAAGAGGGGGAGGAGATCACTATGAGGAGTTGGAGGTGACTCTGAGAAACATGAAGATTCAGAACAATGAAGATTCGGAAGATGACAAAAGAGGAGGGAGAAAGTGAAAGAATTCTTGAAAATTGTTCATAGGTGTTGGAACGAGAAGCACCAGAACAAAGGGTGGGAAGTCAATCATAGTTCAATAGAATAATGGGGGAAAAAAAGATACAGGGGAGTGTAACAACTAAGCGGGTAAACTTCTGTTGAACACTTGGCCATTAAAGGAATAACTAGAAGAAAACACTTGAGATGGGGTAGTGTTAGAGCAGACACTGGAGAGAGCGCACG
>JABUQX010112087.1:15000-24882 GCA_015478945.1 Trachelipus rathkii | reverse complement strand
ATAACAAAGTTTTAGGGATGTACGATGTTTTTTATTTTACAACGGCAGAAATGATGTTGTTAACAGATTTATTTGCATTCTTAAACAATGAGCTGTTGTTAGGTATTTTACAGTATTACGGTTTAATACTAACCTAACTATATATATATATATATATATATATATACACTCACTCTATAATATCTATAACTCTCTTCTTAATATATATATATATATATATATATATATATATATATATATTATATATATATAATATACCTTTTTACTAATAATAATATATATATATAATAATAATAATACATAATATAATAATAATAATAATAAAAATAATATATATATATATATAATATATAATATGTAGTAATAATAGCCAATAACCAGCAATAATATGCTTATAACAATAATATATATATATAGCATAATAACTCAGCTGCTAATAACCAACAACCTTAGCAACCAACTTAATAATATATATCATATGTTATTCTAATTTTTATTTCTATTGAAATTAAATCATAAGAATTGATAAGTAATCAAAATATATAAAAAGCAAAGAAATCAAAAAAAGCACAAAATCAGTTGAAAAATCAGTTGAAAAAATCATTTGATTTTTTCCGTGCCATCCCTGGTTGGAATGCTGGTAAAATTTTAGTTAGGAAAATGTTAAAAAAAAACTACAATAGCTACAGGGAAAAGGAATACATTTTTGGAATCCTGGTAAAATTTTAGTTCCGGGGAACGACAGGGTAGGACTATTTCCCCCCCCTCCGGAAAGGGTCTCTGGAACCCCCGCTCTTTGGTATTTGGGTGTCGCGGGGGTTCCTCCGCCCCTCCCCTACGGGGTATGGAAAACGTCCCCCATTGTGTTCCCCGTCGGCTCGAACCCCCTACATTGCCGTGTAATACCTTTACAAATAATGTACTCTGTTCCCCGCCGGCTCGAGCTCCCTAAAAAAAATAGCAATTTTTTTTTTATTTTTATTTTTTTCCTAACTAAAATTTTACCAGGATTACAGCAATGTATTCCTTTTTCCTGTAGCTATTGTAGTTTTTGAGATATTTGTTGTGGCTCTTCTACAGGCTGGCCTATATATATATATATATATATATATATATATATATATATATATATATATATATATATATATATATATATATATATATATATATATATATATATATATATATATATATATATATATATTAGGTTAGGTTAATTTAGGTTAAGTTTGGCTGGGTTAGGTTGGGTTAGGTTGGGTTAGGTTAGGTTAGGTTACCCAAAAATTTAATGTAATTACCCTAAAATTATTAAAATAACGATACATTAGTATTGATTTTTCGCTCCTGGAGTCAACCACTTATAAATAGCCATATATATATATATATATATATATATATATATATATATATATATATATATATATATATATATATATATATATATATATATATATATATATAACTATATATATATTATATATATATATATATATATATATATTACAAAGCCCAATATATCATCTAATGCACCTAAAAAGACTAACTGATTGATATGCTCGGAAGTCAATCTATTCCTTTCATTTGAGCAAACATTGTTTAATAATGATACTGTTCGTTCTGACGAGACTGACGTCGCATTTACAGTAAGATATTTCATTGCTAACATAAACATAGCAGGGATAGAAGCATTTTTACTATCATTCCAAAATTTTAATAAGATTGGGATTATCCACTTGATCACTGAATAACTGAATAGTGATTAGTGAATACTCAGAAGACAATTTGACTATGTGGTATGTGCCATGTCGATCCCCCTCTCCCTATTTTTTGTTCCCGAAAAGACGAAAAACCTAAAACCCCAATTTTTCGGTTTATTTTATACGACATTGGGGGACGAACGAAGAAACGAAATATGGGGGAAAAGAGAGTTTCATCACTTCAGGGTGTCGGGAGAAGGGGATAAGATTTTATTTTTTTCCGGCCTTTAAAAATTTTTTTTTGAAAAGAATATCGGCTTTCGATATTAAGAAAAAATATCGAAATATCGATATATCGGCTAAGAAAATATCGTCCAAAAATATCGATATATCAAGCCAAAAATATCGATATTTCGATATAGCATCGATGACCCACGGCCATCCCTAATAACAACCTTATATATACATATATATATGTAACAATATAAGATAGTACTACTATATATATATAATAATATAATAATAATAACATATATCATATAACTAATAGCATAATATGTATATGTTTCTAGCTATATATTTACTATATAATATATATAATAATAATATATATATATATTTATATATATATATAATAATATATAAATTTATAAAACAAATTTTTTAATATACAAGAAAAATAGGTTTATATTTATAATATAATAAAATAGAATAATAATGTAATATGTAATAATAATAATATATATCATAACTAGCAACCAACTCTTCTGTATATCAGTAACAATATCCAAGAAATATATTTGACCAGGGCTTCACCATATGAATAATATATCTATATATTGCCTGCTGCTGCTGCTCCTGCTGCTGCTCCTGCTGCTCCTGCCGCATATGCTGCTGCTGCTGCTGCTTTCAGGCTTTTATATATATATGTTCCAAGGGGGCCCCATTTCCACTTTGGCGGGGGGGCCCTATGACTCTTAGTTACGCCACTGCATCTGCTATAAAAACTTTTATATACTTCCACATATATATCTTCTATTTTGCTTATTTTATTAGTTTATTTTAAGATATAGTATTTTATTTTAGGATATAGAAACTATTAGCTATACAGTATATTAGTTTTAGTGGAATTTATATTTTTGTCCCCTTCAATATAATTGACCAGAAATTTCACTAAAAAATAACAACTGCGGAATCACTTCAAATTCAAAAACCGTCCTATTTAGTCGTGCTTGTGATATCAAAAATTTTAATCAAAATGTAAAGAGTTAGTAGGTTAATTGTAATTTTCCCTTTCTCAACCTTTATCAACCTACCTCTATTCTCTTTACCTCCTACTCACCTTACAAATTTAACCTAATAAGTTAGTTAGTTATAATTTAATAAAGCCAAAGGCCGAGTTATCTTAAAAACTAATAGAGCTACCTCAAGGACCAAAAAAGTCTTTGAATAACCAACAAACCCAAGGTAAGGATTATGTAGTTACACAATTGTATTTATATATTAATTTTTTTAGTTCTTTTACTGCCTATTCTGAAATATTTATACACTTGGATAATTATGAAATCTATATAGATCGAACGAATTTGAAGCAAATTTTTGTTAATTTTTTTTTTTATTATTTTATTTAAAAATATATATTTCAAGATAACCACCCTAGGATCCTTGAATATGGGTCCTAAAATAAAAGTGCTTAGTGCTTATTTACCTTTTTAGTTCCAGAAAAATCCGCTGTATGTAGCTGTTTGTCAATTACAGATTCTAGTTTGCTTGGACTGTTTTACCGAAAAATTCTATTCTTCAGAAAAATGTAAACAAAGGGAATGATGGCGGATAGCAGTCATGAAATTTTTTTTCTTTTATTTTTTCTTTACAATGGAATCAATTTTTTTTATTAATGACTTTAAGAGTAATGAGATTGTGTCAAATATTTGTGTGATATTCACAATTTTATTAATTATCCTTAAAATATTCATAAAAAAATCCAATGCTAATGTTTTCACTACGTGATAGGCCCGTTGAAGATGCTTCCTTGAATAAAAATGCTTTAATTTTCAGCTTTGCCAATTTTTGATGAAAAGATGTTACAATGATGCACTTTTCATTGTTTTTTTTATTTGTAACAAATTATATATATATATATATATATATATATATATATATATATATATATATATATATATATATATATATATATATATATATCATACTTTATATATATATATATATATATATATATATATTTATATATATATATAATGGTAAAAGTTAATTACCTAACACACACGGAACAGGAGGTCGGATCGAAAAAAAAATCACAAGTAGCCTCTATGATACATAAATAGATGTTTTAGTGGCGAAATGAATTTTTTTACTGACTTAGACCTGACCTAACGTAACCCTAACCTAACCTAATTTCACACCACCATTAGAACAGGTAAAAAAAATCATTTCGCCCCTAGAACATCTATTTATGTATCATAGATGCTACCTGCGAAATTTTTTTCTTATCCGACCTCCCGTTCCGTGTGAGCAATAATAATTTTTGATCCATATATATATATATATATATATATATATATATATATATTATATATATAATAACCTTAACTATATATATATATATATATATATATATATATATATATATATATTGCTAACTGATATATAACCTTATATATATATATATATATATAACAACAATATATATATATAACTGCTATATAACAACCTTATAGTAGCAGCAACATATATATATATATATATGGGAAGATTTACTTCAAAAGGAGCTTCGTTCGTATGTAGATATACCTGAAGCGCGTGACGTCATAGTCCAACGTCAGACTCTTCATGGGTCACGTTTGACTGTGACGTCAGAAGTTGCGTAATTTACGCTTGTCGTCGCCTTAACTTATATATATATATATATATATATATATGCATATATATATATATATATATAGCAACAGCAATATATATATATATATATATATATATATATATATAGTAAATCAAATGTCCCAAATGGTTTTGAGATTTATAGAGTACGAATAGATTGTTGCTAATAAATGTCCCAAAAACTCATTTTTGGGATTTATTGTTTTTGGGGTATATCACTAGCGAATACCCACGGGTAGTCCGCCCGATGTCAGGAGTCGGGGTTTCTCGGCCTCTAGGTGGACTACCGAGTCCCCCCTCCGAGGGATGGTCTCCCGGAACCCCGGCTGCTGGTCTTTGGGTGTGGGGGTTCCTCGACCATCCCCTCCGGGGTATGAAACGTCCCCCCCTCCGTCCCCCATCGGCTCGAACCCCCTAAAAGGGTAAATACTCCATTTTAGGGGGCTCGTTGACTCAGTGCCGTAAAGTAACCCTAAACTTTACTGATCCACTATGCTGTAAAACTAGCCCTAACTTTTACTAATAGACTGTTTATTAGCTGCCGAAAGATAATATGGCCTTTATGTAGTTTATGTAGTTTGGCATATATATATATATATATATATATATATATATATATATATATATATATATATATATATATATATATATATATATAATATATATAACTGCTGCTGTATAACTGCTCTTCTTTTTATATATTTAAATATTACCTCAATAAGTTTGAAATTTTTGCAGGGCTTCTTAAAAAATTTAAAATCATTCATCTCTTCTATCAGGAAGCGATAAATTTTTTTCTGCGAAAAATATGATTTCCATCACCTACAATAAAAGTTAAATTTCTCTCGTTGTTTAGTAAACCATCACATGAAATAGCAGATTGTATAAAACTTTTTTGTTCCAAGCTTAAATTGTTAGATTGCAAAAAAAGCCAAAAAAGCACTTTAATCATTAAAATATACATTATAATTATTAGTCTTCAAAAGACATGTACACTTAAACAAGATAACTTAAAAATGAAAAAAATATTATTTGGCATAGTCTATTCCCTTGTCTGTCAGGTTGTTAGTTTCATATATATATTCCTATATATTGCCAGATTTTCAAACACTATGCGACCATACCAATATATATATATATATATATATATATATACTATATATATATAAGATATATACATATATATATATATATATATATATATATATATATATATATATATCCCGCATATTCTGTAATATACGCAGTGTGACGACAGAATATAAAGCACTTACGCAAACCCACGTCACAGTATGACGTCACGCATTCATTTCAGCTATACGTACATACGAACGAAGCTCCTTTTAAAAAAAAATATAAAAAAGAACATATATATATATATATATATATATATATATATATATATATATATATATATATATATATATATATATATATATATATATATATATATATATATATAACTATATTACTGCTATATATATATATATATATTATATATACATAAATATATATATATATATATATAATCAAAGCAATTTTTTTCGCCGGCCAAGTTTGGTATGTATTATAATATTATAATATATATATATATATATATATATATATATATATATATATATATAACTAACCAATATATATATATATATATATATATATATATATATATATATATATATATATATATATATTACAAACCATGAAAATTTACCTTAAGAGTAAGGAAGAAAGGGCAATAATCTCTCCTTTTTTTTATTACTCCAAAAATCTAAAATATTCTGAAACATTATCATTATTCTTCATTTTTATAATAATACCCTCCAAATCCTTGAAGTCAATCATAACAAAAGCTGATTTTTGTAATGTTTGTAAACAAGTTTTTAAGAATAAGAATTTATTTGGGGTCGATTTGGCATGAAACCGTTCTTGAAATGCGTAAGATTTTATCTTATCGAGCGTAAGACAAAATGCCAAAATGAAAACGGCTTAAGAAATAAAGAGACAGTATAAAAAAAAGAGACTGTCCCAGTCCCATGCAACATGCTCAACCTACACTGCACCCTAAAGCTTGCCAATATCTTAAACAAATGCTAATATACAAGCCACTACTACCAAAAGCAAAAACTATAGCTAAGGTACATGCTAATCACATTACAAGCTTTAATAAGTTTGGGTAATTATGGATAATTAGAGACTTTGAATCATGTCAATATGTATTAAAACTAACATTTTAATGTAAAAAAGTGAGTATAAATAGTCTAATTTTCATATTTTTTACCGATTCTTTGTATATTTTTATTTCAAATAGTTAGGCCCATATATATCACTAGAAAATAGCATAGGAATCATAGTGTAAGGCTTCATTTCGCTCGTGTAGGGATGTAATAAATTTTTTTTTTCATGAATATCAAATTGATTTTATAAATAGATGACGACCACCAAACATCATTGAAATAATACATCTCATCACCAATTTTATAATCATAGGATATACTCTAAAAAAAAATAAGTGAAAAAGAAAATCAGCGCTCTCTTTAGGAAAAAAAAGGTACAGCCTCTCAAAGTTGTTAAAACTCCCATAGACTTTTCATTTTTAATACATCAAGGTTAGGTCTCATTTCAGGCCCTATAGTTCAGGTTATGATAAGTTTTAAGTATACACAGAGAAAATCTATATATTTATACTTAACAAATCTTATCATAACCTGAACTAAACCCTAAAATGAGCCTGAGGCCATTAATTTTTATAAAAAACCTAGTAAAAATTTTTAAACTTTTAGAGGCTGTAACTTTTTTTTGTTCCTAAAGACTTAAATCATTTTTTTATGCTTCATTATTATTTTTTTTTTTAAGTACATTATATATATATCCTATGATTTAAAAAAAAAAAAAAAAATCCTATGGGATTTTTAACAACTTTGAGAGGCTGTAATTTTTTTACTATTCCTCATATAGCTATTTTGGTAATTGTTACCCAGAGGGTTGTCACCCGGATTTTTATGAAAATCACAGGATATATATACTCTAAAAAAAATAATAATGAAGAATAGTGAAAACAAAAATCATCACTCTCTTTAGGAAAAAAAGTTACAGCCTCTCAAAGTTGTTAAAATTCCCATATAAATTTTTTTTTTTTTTTTTTTTGAAAATCATAGGATATATATATATATATATATATATATATATAAAAAAATATATATATATATATATATATATATATATATATATATATATATAGACCCGGTCACCCCGCCTGACGTTACTCTAAAAAATAATAATGAAGAATAGTGAAAACGAAAATCGGCAGTCTCTCTAGGAAAAAAAGTTATAGCCTCTCAAAGTTTAAAAGTTTCCCATAGACTTTCTTATAAAAAAAATTAGTGGGCCTCGTGCTCGTTTTAGGGCCATCCTAGTTCAGGTTATGATAAGATTTGTTAATTCTACATATATTTTCTCTGTGTATACCTAACAAAACTTATCATAACCTGACTTAGAGGGCCTGAAATGAGACCTAACCTGTATCTATCAATATTGAAAAGTCTATGAGAGTTTAACAGGCTGTAGCTTTTTTTCTCTGAAAGAACGACATGAAATTTTGTATTTTTTTAGAGTATATATATCCTGTGATTTTCATAAAAATCAGGGGAGACAACACTCTGGGTAACAATTACCATTATTTTGTTTTTAAAGTAATAGGCCTATATCCTGTGATTTTCATAAAAATCGGGAGTGACACCTCTCTGCACTACTATTACTAAAAAAATTAATAAAATGTATAATATTTTTACATATGATAAGAAATTTTGAAAATTAGTATAACATTATATATATATAATAAATAATATATATATATATATATATATCTAATATATATATATATATATATATATATGTAATTGCTATATATATATATATATCTTTCTTTAACTTTGATATATACCAACATATATATATATATATATATCTTTGCTATATATATATATATCAAGAGGTGGGCATAAGGGCAAATGAAAGCGCAAAAAGCGCAATTTAATAGCTTTTAGGTAAACGTGCGGCTTTGCGTTTGCGTGAAATTTCTAAAAATGTGCGCTTTTGCATTGCGCTTAACAACTTTTTAAAAAAAAAAGAGTGCAAAAAGCGCGAAATTTGCCTATCATTAATTTAATAGATGCCTCGTTAATCTTGGCTTATATATATATATATATATATATATATATATATATATATATATATATATCTAATAATAACTAACCATATATATATATATATATATATATATATGGTATTATAACAGTTTCAAATCACCGTGAATGTTATTAGAAATTTTCTAAGTTCCAAAAAATTTCCTAAGTTCAGAAAAGTTAAGGTTAAGTTAAGTTTTTAAGAAAATTGTTTAGTAGCAAGCTTCTGGCATAATTCCGGAAGCTTGCTACTAAGAAGACACTATTAAAACTCTTCTCTTTAACTTCGCTTTCTAATTCCTAAATTTTTTGAACAAGAAGAGGCCTTTAGGTGACCAGAAAGAGTAATTTAAGATTGCAATTTTCCCCTATATATATATATATGTAGCCTTGTATATAACTAACTTATATATATATGTCTAACTAATATATATATATAATATATAATAACATATAATATATATAATAACAATAATAATATATATATATATATATATATATATATATATATATATACAACCCATATGCACTAAATATATATATATGCTCTTTCTCTTATCTTTCTTATATATATAGAATCAGGCTTGGGTTCAGATACATTTTTTTCAAGTACAGAGTACAGAGTATGGGTGCTCCAGGTGTTTCAGAGTACAACAGAGTATAAGGTACAAATTACTCTAGAGATTTTAGTTTCAGGAGAGTACAAGTACAAGAATTACAAGTACATGATTGTCAAATACAAATTACCAAATTACAAATTGCTTTATGAAACTTGCATATATATATATATATATATATATTAATAATATATATATATATATGTATATATATAATAATATAATATATAATATATGTATATATAACAGCATATATATATAACTAATATATATATAATAATAACCAATAACTACAATAACTCATATATATATAATATATATATATATATATATATATGTATATATATATATAATAACAACAACCTTATTATATATAACTAATAATAACCTTATATATATATATATATATATATATATATATATATATATATATATATATATATATATATATATATATATATATATATATATAATATCCTTATCATTATC
>JABUQX010112087.1:0-10000 GCA_015478945.1 Trachelipus rathkii | reverse complement strand
GCCATGATTATTGTTTTATGAGTTGGTTTTGAGTTTAGGCCATTGATTGTGGGTTGTATAATGTTTATGAGTGTGGTTGTAGTTGAATGGTTTTGTTTGAAGCTGTGTTGGAATTTGTGTTTGATGATGTATGGAGTTATTTTGTTTAGTATGTTTTTTTCTAGTAGTTTGGTAATAGAGAGAGATGGGGCGATATGATGAAAGGTCAGAGGGGTCTTTTCCTGGTTTTAATTTGGGTATAATGATAGCTTTTTCCAGATAGGGGGAATGAAGTTTAGGCTAATGGAGCGGTTATATATTTGTGCAAATTGTGTTAAAGCTGTGTTCCCTAGGTGTTTGAGATATTGTCTGGGCCAGTTGCTGGTGAGTTTTTAAGGGCCTTTATGTTTTCTAAATCAGTTGTTGTTATTTCTATTATTGGATCATGGTTGAATTTTATTTTCTTTAAGGCTTTGATGATTTTCCTGTTTTGAGGGTGTGTTGGTTTTTGACTATTTGCGAGTGTGTTTGCGTGTTGTTTCTTGGTTTGTGGGTTTTTGATAGATTCGTGTATATGTGTTTGTTGATTGGTTTAGTTTTTCAGTATATTTATTATTTTCCACATTCTGGTGTTGCTTGTGTGTTGGATGGTCTTGGTGAGAAAGGTTTGGAAGTTATTTGAAGAATGTGTTTGTTTGTGATTTAGGTGTTTAGGGCATTAGTCTGTGTTGTCATTTGGATTGATGTCAGTGTTTTTATTCTGAGCGAGTTGCATTGTTTGATTAGTTGTTCTATTTGAGGTGTTAGGGTAGGGTTGTATTTTTTTATATATCCTCTGGGGATGCCTTTGTTAGCTGCTTTTTGAATTAGAGAAGTGAAATTTTGAATGGCTTTGTTGAGTGTTTATGTGTTAGTAATATTTAGGGGATGTATGTTGTTTTGTATATGGTTGGTGAATAGTGTCCAGTCTGCTTTTTTGTAGTTTGTGTATGTTTTTCTGTGTGGGTTGTTTGGGTATTGACATTTTGGTATTTTATGATGATGGGTAGGTGGTCAGAGTTTAGGTCAGTTTGTGTTGACCAGTGGAGTTGTGTGTGTAAATTTGGTGAACATAGAGTTATGTCTGGTGATGTGCACATTTGGTTGGTATGAGGTGGGTTTCTGGTGTGGCAGTTTGTGTTGTTTAAGATGTTGTTTAAGATGTCGGGGAAAGTATGCCTCATGATGAGTAGGAGAAATAAAGTTGTTGAGCAGTGGAGAGTCCTGGGAATGATCTCGGATTTGTCTGGAAATAGTGGTGGCACATATGCATAGCAGTAACACCACAGTCTCCCATGGTGGGGGTGAGAAAACTCTGAAATCCTTCACCCAGGTCAGTCGGAAGACTTGCAGTTCAGCCACTTGCCAACCTTTTCATTATATATATATATATATATATATATATAATATATATTTTATTATGTATAAAAAATATGTATATGTATATGTATAAGTATATGTATATGTATAGCTGTATATCTATATATAACAATAATAATAGCAATAGCCAATAATATTAGTATAATAACCAACTCCCAACTATGCGTTATATAATAATATATATAGCAATAATAATAATATAATAATAATAATATAATAATAATATATATATGTATGTAATAATATAATAACAATAATAACAATATATAATAATAATAATAATATATATATATAATATATTATATATATATATATATATATATAATATATATTCTATTGTAAGTAAAAAAAATCATTTGTCAAATTTTTTAATTCTCTATTTATATACAGTATGTAAATTTTGTCTATACAATATTTATTGATAATCACAAAAAATTATTGATTGTCGAAAAAATATTAAGAAATTGCTATATCGATATATCAATAATCAGAAGAAAAAAATCAGTTGTGTTATATCAGAATGAGAAAATTAGCCAGGAAAAATTTCGGAGCTTTATTTTTTAAATTTTTATGTAAAATATATAGCTAGCTACATGAAATATACGAAAATCAATAAAAAAAACTTTAAATAATTTTTTATAACCATTTTTGTAAATTAAATGTTCATAATTTTAATACAGTATTTACATGATCAAGTGGAAACTTCTCCACAATTAAATTTGTAAACAAAATATTTCTCACAAGGTGCTAATGGCTTGCCATAACTTGATACATCATGTCTAAAGTGTTCGATTCAAATCTGATTTGAATTTATAGTATTTGTTTCTTTGTTGTTTGATGCACTCTGGCTTGGGATCCATTAAAATACCCACAATCTGTGATAGGAACCCGGATTAAATAACCAATATTCAGGCTTGGGTACCTGTGACAATGAAACCCACCACCCGTAACTAGACTAGCATGGCTATTGGGCATAACCGCTTGGTGATGTGGTTACTAGTTAAAAAAAACTAGTAGTAGCATAGCCACCATGGACCAAAGCAAGAACATATGTGTAGTTACAATGTTTTATATTACTTTTTGTGAAAAATTTTACTTAACATTAATTTTTAAGACCTTATTTCAAAAGACACCAACACGAAACTAGTATATCTAGTATATATAAGAAACTAGTAATCTTTTGTCAAACATTTGAACAGAGAAGATACTAGAGTCTCTCAGCTATAAGATATACCTATATAAGCAAATTTACAATTCACTTAAAATTTTGACATTCAAACAAATAATTATATAGTTGTGTGCTTTGGCCATCAAAATATTTATAATATTAATGGCATTTTGACTATAGAGAATATTTTATTGTTTAGATCAAAGCTTTTGTATTGGAGCCAGAAAGTATTTCAAAAACAAGATATCATCATCTCCAAAGTTAACTATTTTTTTTGAAGACTGAAAAGATTTTTTTTTTTTTTTTTTTTTTTTTTGTGACATCAATGATCCAGTTATAGGGCATCTTACCAAGCTCAGGAAGTGGTCTTCTGATTGCTTTCCAGAGTTTGATTCACATACTGCAATTGGGTAGTATGAATCCCATCAACAATGAAACTGCTGATGTGATAGAAGAGCCTGGATCACATGCAGAGGAACTTGAACTTTCTCAATTGCATTGAATTTTAGAGCAATGATCTATCAGTTTTTTTTTTTAGATATCCAGATCAGCAAAGTCTTTCAAAATTGCACATGTACTGAAAAATGCTGCTGCCATTAACCTATCTTAACTAAACCTATCTTTGATAACAAGAATTTTCCATTCTCATAAATTTAAAAGAAAAGACAAAAATAGGTTGAAGCCCAGAGATAGTTTCCAAATTGCTTTCTGACATCAAAAGTCCTAATTTTTTTGTATCACTAATGAAAGAACATTATTTCTTCAAAACTTAAAGTGAAAATGTTTTTGGATTTTATGAAAAATATTTGTATACCAAATGCTACAATTTAAAAGCTACCATATTTCTTTACCTTCATTTTCACATCTAGTATGCAAAATTGTACGCAAAAACACTTTGATGTAATGCCCAGGAAAGTACACCTACCACTGGTTTAGACCATATCTAAGTAATATTCTTAGGTCAGTAAAATTGAGTACCTGCGAAATATAATTCATTTATACTGTCCTAAGGTTCAAAAATGCTGTATAAAAGAAGTTTAAATAAATTTTGTTATTAAACTTTAAAATATATTATACTGATATTTAAAATCCCAATAAAACTAAAGAAAAAATAATAAAACCAACTGCGCCAATTATTTTTCAAAAGCTTGAGTCAACTTGTTATTAATTGACATATTTTTAAGTTTTATATGGGTCAAATTTGTATTTTATTGTAATATTTTAAAGCAAATTAATTTAGTTTTATGTAGTTATTGTGAAATTTAAATATAAAAATTGAGATATGAAAACTAATTAATAAAATTATTTGCAGGTGACATAATAATTCAAAGTATTTTTGAATAATTTTTAGAATTAAACGAAAATTAACTTCTATTTTTTAAAATGGATCCCATCATTAAGGATGAAGTAGATATGAAAGAAGAATTTTTAGACTTTACCGAAGATCATTTTAAGAATGAAAATGGAGAGGAACAGTTGTCTGTGGATGATAAACAGTGTCAGGTACGTTATGAAATTGCAAACTAGTAAATTCCTTATTTGTATGAAATATTTACTTTAAAATTTATTCTTAGGTAAATTAATCTTAGTTATTAAGCTTTGCCCAACCCACGAGAGTAGAGTTGTTAAAAAAAAATGGGGGGGAATATATATATATTTTTTTATTTTTTGTAAGATTTTTTTCAATAATTTTTTATTGTTTTCTACAATTGGGCTAGATTGGTATTTTGGCATATGATTCACCATTGATGTAGATGGAAAATGTCTGTTTGATTTTTTGAGGGGAAAGTTTGAAATAACTTTTCTACTTTGAATGATTTTAAAATTTATTGCAGATTTGGAATTGATTCAGCGAGTTCTTTTTTATGGTATTTGTTAAATTAAATTCCAACAAGAAATGGTTTTTTAAAAAAGGCAAAAAAAAAAAAATAAATTGGTTGCATCTCTTCCCACAAATATTTTCCATTTTATTATTATTTTTTAATGACAATAGCTTTAGTGTATTTTTTATGAGCAACAACATAGCTTCTGGTATTGAGGAAGGGAATGGGGGGCAAGAAACTCACAAAAGCGACAAAAAATATGCACAAAAAGATGATGATATATTGAAAGGAAGAGGAGAAGGAATGATAACAGGAAAAGAAGATGAGATGGAATAGGGTAAAATAAAGAAATCATATTAATAGCAATAACGAGTACTGATAAAAATTAAGTAAGGTATGTGCTAATCCTACTAGGGCAAAAGCTAGAGTTGGACTCATCAAAACCCATCCCAGGGTTATTTATTCTTTTGAATGCCATATATTTTGGCAAAAAAGAAAAATTTAAGTACAGTTAATAATAAAATATTAAGAAATTAAAATGTAACCGCGGAAAACGGCCAAATACAATATTTTTGTGAGTATGGACCCACACTGTTCTCTTGCACACTTTCAAAACTTAGTTAGCTTACCCATTAACCATTTTATGGAAATTTAAATTTTACTTTATTATATAAAGATGTGATTTCTGTCTTTTACAACATTAATATTTACCTTACTAAACCTTCTGCCGTCATATATGCAAAAAAGTCACTTGAGGGCAAGAGACTCAGGGTGGAAAAAACCTGGGTCTGGAACCAAAAAAAAAAACGGGCCTAGTGGTTTATTTGGGCCCATTTTTTAAAATTTCTAATTTTGTGTTTTTGAGGAAAAAATAAAATTACAATAACTGAAATTGTTTTTTATTGTTCTTAATAGTCGTTTTTGTTCCTTATTTGTCATAAACAACTTTACCTAAATATATATAAAATTTTTACAAAATTAAACCCCAATTTTGGTAACAGTATTTTGGTAACAAAATGCCCACTGCTGAAATGAATGTCATTGCCAATTGGTGAAACTTGTAAAGGTTAATGGTTATTGCTATTTTTTTTACAGGCTATTGATAGTAATGAAACATAAATTTACCTCAGTAAAATTTATTAAGTGATATATTTTAAATTCTATATTATTTTAAACTTCAAACATTGTCATCATTATAATTATCTCAGGCTCTGGGAAGCTAGTAAAGTTTAGCTACAATAGATTCAGTAGTTGTTTATCTAATGCGTTGAATTTCACACTGAATTAAATTTAAAATGGAATATGCATATATCTACTACCAAAGATAACGTTATCGCCAGATCGAAGCGAAACTTGATTGCCATTTTTGGCATCCTTAGCCGATTTTGCGACTGATCGAATCAAAAACAGAATTTTCTCTAAATTTGGTCTTTCATGGTCAAAAAAGTTCGAAATAGACTTGGGTCAGAAAAATCTCAAAAAACTTAGTAAGGTATATAAATATCGAAGACTGGTTAGACAGTCAGATAGTTGCTAATATGAAATAAAATTGGAAAATGTGATTCATTCACTGACTTAATTCTATTCAATGTTACAAATTAGTTTTATACTTTATTGTATGCTATTTAAAGTGGTACAAATTTAACTAAAATAATTGGTTCTATGCTATGCAGTAGTTTGTTACTCCATTAAGTGAAAGAATTTTTACGTTTTTCTATACTGAAAGTTTATTTAGTAATTTTAATAGCGGAATCTAGTTATTATCTTTATTACAAAACTACAATTGAATGTAATCTTTAAATTTTATTAACTATAAGTGGAAAGAATTTTTACGTTTTTATTTACTGAAAAGTTTATTTAGTAATTAACTGGCGAGGAATCTAGTTATTATCTTATAGTTAATAAAATTTAAAGATTACATTCAATTGTAGTTTTGTATTAAAGTGGTTTTAAAAATTAATTTTATTCATTCTCTATTTATCTTCAAATATTTAAAGGTATATCAGTGAAAAAATCGGTTGAAATAAATATGCCCAAAACTAGGCCTCACTAATAATGAAAACTTACATTTAATATAGTTGTTATTATTGCATATTAGTAATTTTTTTTTAATATAAAAATAATCTGGCATTATTATTTTTGAAAAATAATAGCTATAAATTTAAAAAAAAAAAAAATAAAAAAAAAAAAAAAAAAACAACTTGCAGCTGGCTGACTTTTCTTTTTTTTCTTGTTTATTAGTTTAGTGTTTCGTTTTTTGCTTTTTTTATTAGGTTGGATTTAGATTTTAATGCCAACCCCTGCAAGAGAATTACCACCTTTAACTTATCTAACCTATTATGAACCTAAACTTCTCACTTAATTATGCAACCTTATTCTCCCTGAAAAAAAAAAAAAAAAAAAAAATTACAAGCATTTACATTTAAAGAAAAAACAAACACAAAAAATAGACTATAAAATAAACCAAGAAGGCATAGCATGCAACATCCAGAAAGCAGGTAACCTCCAAAGAAAGAGGCAGCATCCAGAAAGCAAGCCAAACTGAAAGAAAGCATAAAAACCATCAAGTTCTATGAATTAAAATGGATATCAACAGTAAAGACAGTATAAAAATTAGGAAACAAACAAAAATGATAAACCATGGTTAGGTTTCAATATATTGCCATTCAAGCTACATGGTACCATACATCAAATAAAGAAACAAGGTCTGACATCTAGGAGTAGACAAAGAAAGGAACCCTTCTCAGACCCATATATCTGTGACCTCCTCCCTCCCTACCCCTTCCTCTCTTTATTGGATTTGGAATAGAGGGAATATAAAAATGAAAATTATAATTTTTTTTTTTTATAATTCAGATCTTTGTTAAATAATCCCTTTAGTAGTTTGTCATAAAAAAAAAATTGTTATAATTAAAATAAATAATTGTTAAATAAATTAAAATAATTGTTAAAATTAAAACATGCATGAATGCATGTTTTAATTTTGCTCTTAAAGTGTTAAATAATTTTATTCAAAATACTTGCAATCATTTCAGACTGTTAATGCATCAGCAAATGAGATATTTATTAAAGAAGAGCCAGCGGAATTAAATGAGATATTTATCAAAGAAGAACTAATGGAACCTTTTCCAGACAGAGGAACGAACTTCAATCAATGTGAAGGACCGAAAAATCTTACAGCAACATCTGAAGTAGAAGGAAAAATTATGAAGGTTAGGAAAGTTTATAATCTCTGTATGAACGAGGCATCCCTATGTTGGGGTGCAAGAATTCCCAAACTGTATGTTGTGCGAGTGATAAGAGAAGACTAAGAGGACAGTGGTATCTGGGTTGGCTTCCCAACACCACTAATTTTCCCCAATGAATGTTTATATATGCCTCAGACCTGGTCGTGATAGCCGTAAGCAGACTTTTATTTTTCAGCGAAACTGTATGAAAAGTCTTAGTGAGGATTGCTTGATGTGACTGAAATGAAGATGAAAGAAAGTGGTGAAGACGAATGGTATGGAGTGAAATGTATGTGTGTTGGAGTGGAGAAGAGAGAGAAGGAGTTGCAATTCTGATGAGTGATTTGTGACACAGGGCTGTGGTGGGTTTTGTCTGCGAGTGCTAGAATACTAATGGTTAAATTTAAGTTTGAGAAGGTCAAGGTATGTGTAGTTGTAGCCTCTGGTCCATCTGAGGGCTATGTTGAGGAGAGTGAGATTTTCTTCTGGTATAGTCTGAGGAGTGAGTGGAGGCTTCAGATTAATTGTTTTTGATTATTTGAATGGTTGAATGGTGATCGAAAGAGGAATGGTATAACAGGTTCTTTTTGGGTTTGCTGGGGAAAATGAGAATGGTAAGACGGTGATTGATTTATGTGAGGAGAGAGTGGTGTGTGTGTGTGTGTTAGTAATAAATTTTTTGAACATAAGATTACACAGAAAAGAAGTTGATGTAGATAGTGATATTGGTGATAGTATTATTAATTAGTGATAGTGTTATTATATATATATATATATATATATATATATATATATATATATATATATATATATAATAATATATATATATATATATATAATATATATATAGTATATATATATATATATATATTATATATAATATAGTATATATATTTATATAGTATATAATATATATATAATATTAGGATTACGATAGTATCGGGTATCGGTAGCTATTCGGCCCATTTTTGGGGGTATCCGGTATCTGGTTAATATTAGGCCGATACTTAGCCGAATACTTCTTACTTTTGTGGGTGAAAAAATTAATGAAAACTTTTTAATGAACATTATAAAAATCTAGTTCGATTATAGATACTAGTACTAGGTTATGTTTTTTCCTCGCATTTTCCTTTTAACTAGATTTTACTTTATGCGTTTTCTCCAACTTTAGGCTTTAGCGTAACATTTACCTCTTTTGGACAGCCATTATTATAAATATATAAATATTTATTTTCTATTTTTATTAGAACACTAGAGTTTTTTTTTTCTTTTCTTTTTTTTTACGCTAATGTAGTTTGAGTGCAGGGATGTGCGAGATGTTTTAAAGTGGGATTATGTCATGTTGATAGAGATTTGCTGTAAATAGGGTTTTTACCGTATATTTAAAATTTCAGTTTTAAATTTAGGTTTTAGGCGTCACGAATAATTTTTCCTCATTTCCCCTTTTCGTTTTTGTCTATTTGTTTCTTCTGTTTTTTTTTTTTTTTTTCTTGTGTGTGTGATGTGTGCGCGAATGATAGCAGATTTGCACACGCGTGGCTTTCTTTTGACTTTAACCAACATTTCAATGGCTTGCACTCTAACCAGGCTGCGGAGTCGGGAGTCGGAGTCGTGGAGGAATCGTGCAATTTTCCAGGAGTCGAAGTTCGAAAATTCTGTGCAAGTGGAGTCGGAGTTCGAAAAATTCCTGTGCAAGTGCGCAGTCGGGCGTAGTCAAATGAGTCCGAAAAATTTCCTGCTCGTGTAAGTGGGAGTCGGAGTCGGACAGTCGCAGTTCGGAGTCGAATTTTTGCTATCATTATATTTTATTATTGTTATATTACCTTATATTTATTAATTAATTATTTATTATATTCATTATTATTATTATTATATTATTATTATTATTATTATTATTTATTATTATTATTATTAATTAAAAATGTTATTCTTATAATTTTTAGGGAAAAGGATGTTTCATTTTTTCTTGCAAATATATATATATTATATATATATAATATAATATATATATATATATATATATATTATATATAGTTAATATATATATATTATTATATATATATATTATATATATATATATATATCATCATGATCATTCTCCTTTTTTTTTCCCAAGACTGGGGAGGTGTAACTCGACTCGATCGGCGTCCATCGTTGACATGCATCCGTCTGTAAACCCTTAAATCGAAAAAGTTAGTAGAAGAATATGACACAAGTCGAAAGAAGTAATCCAAGCCTTACCGCCCCCTCTATACCTATTAGTTTGAACTACGTCGCAGTCAGAAAAGAAATCCACCCTAGAGCTTCATGGGACCGCTGACCCACCCTCGCTATGCGAATATCGTCAGTGTAGGTTCATCCCCTGCGCCAGGCATACAACTATG
>JABUQX010112086.1:0-11952 GCA_015478945.1 Trachelipus rathkii | reverse complement strand
ATACTATCATGAAATAAACAACAGAACAGAAACTGTTCCTTGCTCCTATTAAAAAAAATCGAATCCTTGTGCGATTGAAGATAGCATTGGAACAGACTTTAAGCAGATCATTCCCGATAAGAAACAGATTTATAAACTATTAAATAGTTAAGGTATATATGGAAGAAACATGCGAGGACTTTCTTAAATTAAAGGACGATGAGGAGACGCGTGTTCCCTATTGTGGAGGTTTGATTTCGACAGAAGTTATTAGAACAGTCATAGAATCTAAGAGACAGCTAACAAAATGGAAGAAACAACTAGTTGTAGATTGGGAAGAAACTCTAATAATGCGGAAATTAATACGATCCAATAGAGTTTGATTAAAAATAAAGAGCATTAAAGGCACGTTTGTTGCCCACAATATGCACAACAATCTCACCTTTAGCTGAAACATGGG
The DNA here is from genome assembly GCA_015478945.1 of Trachelipus rathkii. Classification (NCBI taxonomy): domain Eukaryota; kingdom Metazoa; phylum Arthropoda; class Malacostraca; order Isopoda; family Trachelipodidae; genus Trachelipus; species Trachelipus rathkii. The sequence continues at coordinate 11,513 of JABUQX010112086.1, read as the reverse complement.
GATAGTAGACCATTATCGAGTGAATCAAGAGGGGTCTCGGAGCGTCATAACCACATGATACCTTAAGGTCATGAGCACGAGAATGTGGTTCTACGGTTATAAGGAATTAGAGGTGGAGGTCCAAAGAAGTGCATAAATTACGAGAAAGAGTGCCACCTACCATATTTACAACAAACATTTACTGAATAACAGAAAACCGTTGATACTCGACAGTAAAGCCGCGGCGTAATCGTCTTATAGCTCAAGCCTCAAACATCGTTCAACTATCAATAATCACAAGTACTATAATGGAATGAGATGAGAGGATTCATGAGGCGCATTATGAGTGTATGCACGAGACTAGGTTCCAATTTCTTTTTGAGATGCCGCATACTCTGATTCGCGTTCTCTCGACGCCTGTATATGTCTGTAATCGATTATCTGACATATATTTCGAAATAAGAATATGTTCGCACGTCGACATACGCTCGCCTTTAGCGCCTCGACAGTCGAACCTATCACATGCTGTATATAGTGCATGCAGCTGGAATAACAGACATGCGTGAGGAGCCCACTAAAAACAAAGTCACAGCTCACTTACAGTATAACATGATCAGAGTGGCCTTAGTAGCAACACCCCTCGGACGATCAGGTAAGTGCGAAAATTACAAACCCACAAGATCCAACCGTTCTAAAGAATGTTACAATCCCCAACTCAACAATCCTCCACATCACCCTACATCCGCCTAACACATCCACATCCACCCCAATTAACAATGTATAAAATCAATCAACCTACAAAAAAAAATTAATCTAAAAAAAGACAAACTTTAATAGTACACAAATTCCCCATCACTACTAACCACTAAATCCGCCATTTCTAATCAACTATGACGCGGATGTCTGACGACAAACTTTTCAATACGTAGATTGAGGATTTTACAATTTTAATGAGGGATGTGACACAACACACCTCAAATCCATACTATACTACACTAAATATACACTATATAATAACTATACAAATATATATACATATATAATACTAATTAAATATATATATTATAAAATACATCAATAGAAGAGCAATCATTATAATTATAAATATACTTAAATTATAAATAAATATAATACTATACTCACGATATATTATATATATCTAAACGACCACCCACTTTATCATATGACATATCTATATATTATACATATACTAATTATCATACATATATACATTATAGGACTAAACTTCATATATCACAAACATCATATATAAATAGTAATATATATATATTACTATGCATTGTTTAGTATTGAATAAACACCAATTTTTTTTAATTAGTAAAACATATTTTCTTCACCAAAATAATTTATCTTCCATTTTTGTACTACATAAATATACATCATTTAAAAGCATTGAAATACTCTGAGTGTCACCAATATTACTATTTTCTTCATATACTAATCACCCAAATGTATTAATTTCACTCTCTCTAGCTTTGTGAGAATTATTTTCCCTTGCTATTTATCTATCTTATATTAAGGTTAGTCAAACCTCTATATTAAACTACTCCACCTTCATTTGAAATCTCAGCATTACAAAAATCGTAGACAACAAGTTAGCCGAACACCTATAGGCAGCAAATGGCCGATTACTGTTCTCACCCAAAACACGCGCGCGGCATACAACTCACTACACACACACACCGCAAGCATACTGACCCCACCTACGTATACCACATACACTACCACCTCTACTACCGCTGATCGCTACACCACTCACCACACTTCACAGCACATCACCTACACCACCAACACACCAACCGCACAAATACTTATAAAGAAATCGTGCACGAAATACATATATATATATTATCCTACAATTATCATATATATCATATTTATGATTCATCAATATGCAATAATATATATTTAAGAAATTAGATAGATGAGATATATATACTCTATATACCTAATAGATATATATATATATATAATTATATAATATATAGTAATATACCTATATCATAACGCATACGTACTACATACCTATACTACACTATTTTACTATAATATAACTAAATAAGCAATAATATACTACCATATATATATGACTATATATTATATATACTAACATATACTATACTTAAATATATATATAAAATATAATATTCTCTTCCCTAACCCTTTCATTGATATAGCACGTATCAAATAAATCTTAGATATCATAGCATATATATATAATACATATACAAAATATTATATACATATACACATCATCTAGATTTATGTTTAGTGTCCTCATCATTTCACGATATTATCCAATCAGCTACTGCAAAGTTATCAGCAATAAGTATATAGTCTCTGCACCCTTTGCACTAATCGGACACTTCAGAGTGTGTCTCTCGCTTATGAGATCATACTGATCTTTACGTTCTTGTCTTTAATAACTCAACTCACTGATCAGACAGAACACATCGTATTCTCATAATAACTAACATTAACAAATTGTTTTTTTCATAACACCGTCGTTCTCTATGGCTGGTTGCTAAAGATGATCTGTGAAGTTCCATCCCATACAGGACGAATTAAAAAATGTGTCTGTAGATTAATGTACTATCATTAATTAGTGACTAATACTGATCGACAGTATCCTTGATATTTATAGGAAAGAAATTATTTGATATAATAAAAGTGTCATCCATTTTCAGGGCCGATTCATCATGCTCAATATTAAAATACTTCCAAAATTTTCCCAGTATTTTCAATCAATATGAAGTGTTGGATATTAAATAAGTGAAACGACTAGTGCTCGTCAGTATTCTAACTACTCTATCATTAGAACTTAGTTTATCATAAGACACTCACAATTCTATATTGTTTACTATTCTTCGTGTCCATGTCGCATTAACACTCAGCCCAACAGATATATTCAACCAGAATCCGTATCATCTATTGCTTGTTAACACGTGACTTATGATAATCAGTATAAGGTCTTCGCGAAAATGCTAGAATGCATACGTAAATCTGCTCAAAAATATGCCGGTCCCATTCTGAACGCCCCGGTCTTCCTATCTGATAGTGCCTTTCATTTTCCAAACAGATACCCTTTAAATCTATCTCATTACTCTCCAGTAAATGAAGTCTACTCCCCTCATCCATCTTCATACTCAACTAACAAAAAGTACCCATCCAAAGAAAAAGCCAAAACTAGAATCAGGCATCATGAACACCATAAGAAAATTGAGCTGAATTCAACGTCGCAAATCAAACGAGGACTTCTGCCTTACTCCGCAGGCACTTTTAAAGTACCGCACTACATGACAAAGTACCCACTCGACAAGACACAATCTTTCACGCAGAAACTTCTTCGAACTCAGTCAAGTCCTTAGATATTTCAAGAGGACCTGAACCCTCTTGTCCACTAACCAAAATCAGTGAAGCACCAGATTCACACGGTGATCTACCCAAATTAATCCCATTGTATTCAGAACCCCCTGTGCCTTTTCCATCTCCCTTAACACCTTGCAACAGTCCAGGTTCTTCTCACGAATTTCCATACTCACCCGTGGAAGAATTTAAACCTGTGTCTGCTCATTCGAACTCAGGCTGGACTTCGAGTTCGGGTCAATCTGAATCAGATCCTTATAACGAGAAACCTCAGGATTTGAGAGTCAGTTTCAGTGAAAGACTGAAGGATGTCGCTAGGGACATCTTAACTGCATCTTCAATTCCGCAGCTCAATTGCTCAGAAATACCAGAATTGGTAGCACTGAATCCAGACCCAGTTAAAGGTACAGTAGTAATATATATACTATATAAATAGATATCCGTAATCGTAGGTCATTCATACTGATTTTAGTATTAAGCTATTGGGATGTAGGAAGTCATATATAGTTATTCATACTAATAGATACCATTTATTTATCGTATTACTTTTATAGTAAGTAGACTATTACTTTTTCTATTCATATTTAAGTAATGATAGTATGATTATATAGTGAGTATGACATAATATTTGCCGATGAGTATATATTTTAATAGTTTGGATTGTTGTTATAATGGTGAGGGTTTTTTTGTGGTGTTTGTCTCTTGAGTTTTTGGGTGCCCCCTAGTCTCAATTTTATTTTCTTACCCGTTAAAATGAATTCGGATTCGGAACGGGAGAGGGTATAGTGCTTTGGAGAGAAACTCCGGAAATCTGTACAATAGTGGTTTTCTATTATAATATATACTCTTATCCATATTATACTATATATATATCCGAGAAGTAGAAGTGGCTAGTATAGATTAGTATCTATGATACCTAGGATATTAATAATATACCGGTTTCACATAAGTAATTAATCGTCTAGGTTCACTTTATTTTACGCGTCTGTTGGGTAATTATATAATTTTGTGAATACCACATTTGATCACGACAATTGTGCCGTTTTTGAAATAGGAGGGGGGCATATAACAGATAAATGATATCAGAGAGTAAATAAATATAATAAAGAGAATTACATTCAAAAATAATTAGAAATTAAAATAATGGAAAAGTAATTTATCGGGACACACCGACCCTTGGGCAACGCATATCACTTCTCAGGTGGGCTCCGCAGACGAGGGGACTTAGAAATTGAGGAAGATTAAAAATATTGCGGGGAAAATTAAAGAAGGCAATGGATGGTTAAACAAAACATGAAGATTGTGGCTCGCAAGAGCGAAGAGTAACAAACGAGTGATCCTTGTCGATCTCTCATATTCACGACAATTCTATTATGAGTGAACAGTGCACTCCTCCAGGAGATATTAAGAGCGGCGTACCGCAGTGTGTGAGGAAACTTCCGAGATGACATCTGCGAGCTACCTGCCGCTTGTACATACCTATAAGAAAAGAAGATACGGGCACCTACGTCACGACGGCCAGACGGTAAGAGGGTCAAGGGAGTCAAAGTAGTGACTCCACATTTTTACATCCTTTAGTCCTTAGCTTTCAACCGTATCCTAAGAAGAGGGCGAGTTGGTAGTAATCAGTATCACATTAATTCATACGAATATGGCAAAAACTAACAGACAAGTTGGAATAGTATACGTCTAGTGTGACTAGTATTGAGCAGAGAGAGAAAAATACAATTCTACTCTTGCATATGAACAGAATTTTCTACGATTTATTATCTGAGAGGCCATTATTTCGTCAACCGATGTGATGCTGAGGGATAACCAAGTGCTATCAATTCACTATATAGCCAAGTGTTTAGGTGCTAGAGCGTTATTCTATAGGTTTTTTAGTGAGACACCGAGAAGACGACAAAAGGGAGGAATTGTAAAGACTGTGAACAGTAGCTTTCCCTTAGGAGGGAGAATTAAGAATGAGTTTTTATTCTAAGAGAGTTTAGAACTTTCACAAGATACGTGTGAGCTGAGCAGATGATACTTTGTTGATCCTAATCCATCTGGAGGAATTCCGGTGGGATATTCATATCTGGCAGAATTGAAACAGGAAACGTCTGTAAGGAGGCAACTCTAGATACAAAGATTGGGACTGCTACATTTAAATTAGAGTTGGAAGAATTGGGAGAGTTTAGAGTCATCGGCAAAGAGTGAACATTAGAAGGCCACTAAGGAAAGAGTCGTATGAAAATACGGAGATAAAGTTGGAGATTAAAACAGACCCTGAGGAACACCACATATTAATAAGAAAGGAGGAAGATTTTGCTCCATCAAAGAGCTGAAATGGAATGAGCTGGAAAGAAAACTAGACAGAGTAAGCAAAAGCGAAGGAGGAAATCCAAAGAAGAATGGCTAGAAGTAGCGACGCATAAATAATCCGCTGTCAAAAGAGCTTTAAGATATGTCAAGACGTGCTAACCACACAAACTCTCCCACAATGAGACTTAATGAGAAACACATGACATGGAGAGTGGACGAGGATCTGGACGAGTTGATCTCGACAGCGGTCGAAAGCCAATATACCTAGTAAGGAGAATATGTGACAGGATTTTATGATACGTATCATTTATATTTTTAAGTTGTTAGTATGATATATTAATATTTGTTGAATATATTGAATCATAATTTATAGGTTACACCTTTATCATGTTTCTTTGGTTTAAGACATAATATAGTACATAATATAGTGCAAACCATTATTATTATTTATATATATAGGGGACATTATTATTTGGAATATATATATATGAGCTGTAGCATATATATATATATATAGATAATATATTGTTAATTGGGTTCGAATATAATTGAGTACGATGTTTTATATATATATATATATGTGAAAGTATATACTTAAATAAAATTCACTAGCTCAATATATAAGAAAGCGTTAAGGAGAGATTCTGTTTATAGTTGTCTGTATTTCATATTGATAGAATTGTTGCTACAGTAAGTGAGTCAACAATTTTAGGTATTTATATTTTTGTAGTAGGAGTCTTCTTTACGTTTTAATATATATTTAAGAGATAGCACAAAACTGGTGTTATAGGAAGTACTACATTATACGTGCCTAAGTCGTATAATAATCACATTACTTATACTAGAACATAGTTAGTCATAGATCTTCTGATATGTTAATTATCGATAGATGTGGGCTAGTTACTGAAGTAAACATTTATTAAGTATATAGAGGACTTTCATATATGTTGGATTTATATGGAATAATAGTAATCGTGCAAATTGGTCGTTGGTGGATATAAAATGTCTTATATAGACACAACAGATATACATGATTAGGAGAGGGGAGACTGAAAGGAGGTGCAATAGACATCTGGTTTGCTCGTTTTCGGATGACTGATTTTACTAGGGATTCTGGGTCTCGGGTGGGGTTGTAGCAATCTGACTTATATATATTCTCGGGAAAGTCAGAGATTCTCACTCATCATTTATTGGGGGACAAAGAGTTCTCTAGTGCCTCTTAACCATGTGGTGAATTATCTCAATAGAGACATTAAGGTTGAGTTCTTAAAAAGTATATTTCTGGGGGTATACAGAATCATGACGAATTTATTGGAATTAGGAAGTAAGTTGACTTTAGGCAAGGAACATGTATGAGTAAGGCGGGTGGAGGAGAATTAAAGGATTACAGGAATAAGGGTTAGGACTAGGAATAAGGTTGGATTTAGGATAGATGTTAGGATGTAGGAGATAAGGTTACGGATTGAGGAATAAAGGTTTGGATTAAGGAAGATAAATAGATTTTTTCTTGGATTTTCAAAAGTTTCCATTTTCTAATCTCGGTGGTTAAAGATAGGAAATAGGTGTTTGGTATCGTGAGATTGAAATTGGGAAACTAGGAATGGTTTAACATCACGATCCGTATATGAGGAGTCAGTATTCTTTTAGGTAATTTGCAATTTATGGATGCCATCCAGGTCGAGGTGATTTAATTGACTACTTCTTGGCTTATTTGAAAAAGCTTGTGAGGTAGGCATTCGTGTATCTGATGTTCAACCTGATCTGATTTCCCATTTAGTTTTACTTGGGTCCATCTGGCTTCTAAGTTTAACGAAGCATTTTAAAGGCATCATTTCGGTACTGATATAAAAAGGTTTGTCTCAGACGTTGTGAACGCAATTTTTACAAATACTGTCTAGAGGTTGGGAACCAATGGGTTGTCCATAAGAGTGGGCTGACTGTCTACCCCATTTTGTATTATTCTTCATTCACTCCTACATTCATTCCTACATTTCATCGTTCTCTTGATGTTTTTTGATCATCAGGCAGACGTGTTCTATGCAACGTGGATCTCAGAGTCAAACAGCTGCAAGGAGGTGATAAAGTCCAAAATTTCTCTTAGGCTATCAGAAGCTGTGCTTCGTTTCAGCCTGATGTTTTGAGTATTTTTTTCAAGACTTTGTTATTATAAATTTATGTTACAGTAAAAATAAGAAATTTTAGTTTTGGAATTGCGTTTACATCGACCCTTACCTACTCTTGAAAATTCTGTCCAATGTAAGATACAAAAGAAGATTTCCTTTGGAAAAGAACGTTAAGCAGAAACCTGATGAATTTTTTCAAAATAAGATTAGTGTATGAATTAGTGATTTCGGTGAAGGTAGTACAATCCTATTTTCTTTTGTGCAACAGCTAGCGCAAGCGAATTTACAGACAGAGTCCTGTTCGGACTATTGCGCTCTACTTTATTATTGATATATTTTCAATGTTGCGGAGAGAAGCATTCGCTGGGACTTTGAACCTTCCTTATTTACTTCTTTACAAGATCATGGAAGGTGCTCTCTCGATGACACTCTGATTTCTCTGGTGAGTGCAAATAGGTCGATGATTACGGATTGGGATAATTCGGTATGGTCATTTATAATTTTTAAAAGATATATAATCAGATAGTATTAAGGTGAAATTGTTTCGAATAGAATGTGGTGTTAGAATGTCTATGTAAGCTTTTTAGCATTCTTTAGAGCAACAATGAACCATCGGAGAGGTGTTAGGAGCGGTCTAGGTCCTATTTGGGATCGTTTTAAGGAGGGAGATTGTCTCTTTGGATCTTCGTGCGCTTTTTTTAACGATGCTGCTTACATTGGTGTGACTATTAACCAGGGATGGACTTGTGCAGTTTCTTATAATTTAAAATTTCGGCAATTTGGTGATAACTATATATGTTTACAAGGCCTTAGAATCCCCATTTGAGGGTTTTAAGCTTGGGTAACTAAGTGTTTTGGATCTATCTATCAAGTGGTGTCTCTGCGTATTTTTTTTCAGATGGATACTCATCCAATATTTTTAACGTAGTAAAGTAATAATAATATAATGAATTATGGTCTAGAGAATCAAATAGATAAGGATATTGAACATCACCTCTTTAAGAAAAAGATTAATTTTAGAAGTTAAATAATTTTAAAACTCAAAAATGATATATATATGTGGAACGTGAATTTAAATATTAAAGATAACGAATACAAAAGTGCTTACAATATAATCATAAATTTAAAACAATAATAACAATTTCAATATGTGATATATTTTAAATCTAATACATTGGAGGATCTCATACCATTTAACTACGATATTAATGTATGTATCATATAATTCATGCGGCTACGGATTGCAGACTTTCAATTTTGAAGAATCGAGATTAACATCAATACCGATTCCAATATTTAATTTCGTATTTAATATTAAGCATTGAAGTATGGGTTTTATCAAGTAATGAAATTGATCAAGTTATGACAACTATGCTATACTTGATCTGTAAGAATTGACTGAAGATGATTTCTGAGTTGGGATAATAAAGTGAAGATACAAAGGAACAATTCGGAGCTTACAAACATTTTCGCACGAAGAACAACAAAAAACAAAACCAAAACAAAACAAAACAATCAAAAGTTAAAAAATGTTCAGGGATGAATCCAACAATTAAACGAACCTTGTTCAATCTAAGTAAATAACCATTAATTATATAAATCTTCTAACTCTATTACATTTTACTTTTCATTTTTATTAACGATCATACTTTTTCATATTTTTATCATGTACACATTTTTTGTTGAAAGTATCTAACCATCTTTTAGATTATCAAAGAGGGCTCGTTCAGGAGGCGATAATAATTCTTATGTGTCAAAACCAAACTGGGCATAGTTTGCCTGTTTTTGAGTAGGTAAACCTGCAAAACAATAGTTATAGTTCTACATACTAACTGTTTTCCGAGCGATAACATTCATATTTTATATTAATAATTGATTAATGATTCATTACGAGTAATTTTCAATAACTCACCGTAAAACAATTCGGGTCATTTGAAAATTCTGGACAATATCTACGACTTCCATATGGGTAAATTGGTCTAAGTAGGTTATGAAGTTGATTTTTTTGTACTGCAAGACATAACAATAAGATTTATTCATTATGATTGTCATTAATCTTTAAACTTTTGTAACATCAGTACTTACGAATCTATAAGGATCATTAGAAACATCAGTTATAACCTCATATAATCTCAAAACATTTCTCACACGGTCTGACATTAGATTTAACATTTATAAAGTATTTCGATTTTTCATGGTAAGTGAATCATTCATAATAAATATATATAATGCAATCATCGTCAGGCTGGAGTCAATGATACAAATCTTAAACATTACTATAACAGTTCTTAGGGTTACATTCAGCTCAGGTTCTGGCAATGCACTATGCAGAACAGACTTCCCTTAAGTATATACAATATATATATATATATATATATAATATATATATATATATAGTATATATATATATATATATATTATATTATATATATATATATATATATATATGCTAGTACTTCCCATCACCCTCTTTTTTATTTACTTTTCTCCAAATGACCAGATTGAAGACCTTTTCTTTGCGTTAAATTTTCCATTATTCATATATGATGTGGAAGCTCACTAATTACACAGACAACTGAAGGACAATTTTTTATAATAAAAAAAAATCTGAAATTCAATAAATCTTTGATTTTATTATATTTATATTAGTTAATGATATATATATAATATATCATTATATATATATATATATATATATTATATATATATATACATACTTTACATTATTATTATATATTACATATTTACCCAATAGTATATATATATATATATATAATTATATATATATATTAATTATATATTTGATATATATAGTATAATATCTTTGTTGATGCATCTTTATTTATAATTTATTTTATATTAATATATATATATATATATATATATATATATATATATATATTATATATATTATATATATATATATTACTATATTAAATACAACTAAAATATATTTCTGAAAAAAGAGCTGAAACTTTCTTCTTCCACTATTAATTCAGGTATTTCTTTTTTTGGAAATCATTCTAGGAAAATTGGAACTAAAATATTATAATCGAAGATTTGCATTCAGAAGGATTCTAGGTTCTTAGAAAGGCTATTTTCATATGTAGGGTGACGGGCCTAGCAACCCGGCTCTTTATTACTTGCTTGGAATAAACTACAGACAGCAATCGGATTGGGCTTTATGCAGGCTTCAGGAGAGCGATCGGATTTCTAAGAGGGCTTCTGGAAAGGAGTGCGATTGGGGGAATATGGAAGAAGATGCCTTTGAAACTAACTCCAGGGATCAGCATCTGAAGCTTTGCGGCCGTTAGAAGCATCGATCTTCTTATGAGAGATCGTGGGAAGGAGCTTTGCGAGGGGGAAACTGGATTAGAAGATGGCTAAGTCAGCTGAAAGGGTGAATGAACTACCTTTTAGAGTAATGTAATCAGGGACACAACATTGGATGAGCCATTGCGCCGAGATATATTTTTCTAGAGTGATACTGAGGATAAAGCTGTTTTTCGTGCCTAGAAAGAGGAAAGATGCTGGTCTAACTGGACAGGCAAATACCCTAATTCTGGGAGATGGTAGATATGATATGTAGATATATATATTAACTTATATATGATATATTATATATTATATATTTATATCTATATATATATTAATATTATATATATATTATATAATATAATATATATATATATATATATACTATATATATATATGTTATTA
>JABUQX010112085.1:0-37427 GCA_015478945.1 Trachelipus rathkii | reverse complement strand
GATCACCTCTGACCCCCAGCCACTCTCTAAAGGTACTTAATTTTAGATGACATAAAAAGATAAAGTGAAAAATTTTCAATAGTAGAAGGAACTTAAATCTAACCCCAATGACCTATAACCTAAAAAGTCCAACCATGTCATGAAAAAGTTCCACTTCTAATCAACCTATCACAAGATTATACCTGCATTAAAATATAACCTAAAATAAATGTTTAAATAATCCAACTCTTCCCACATCTTAATAACATTAAAATATTTGGTTACCATTATTAAGTTTTCACATTGTTCACTTTATATTATATACACATATTTTCCATATAACTTACTATGGGATAGCCCATAGATATATATGGGTCTAGTTGTTCCTGCCAATAACTGCGGTTTTTTAACATTAATACAATTGATCCTTGCAGACTATGGCACAAATAATTTGGGTCTTGGCCAGTAAATGAGCCAGAAGGAAAAAGCTAAGAATAATTTAGTTTGTTTCAGCGTAGTTTCAATGGGACAGGGGAGGGAGGACCTCCACAGCTGACATATCCTTCATATTAAATTGCTCCAGGGGAGAGTGGAACTATGGACCCATCATTAAGATGCAGGCTGGGGGATCCTTCTGAATTTCAATGAGAGGCAGTACGCAGACACAATAGCACCAATGGGGAGAAAAGGATCTAGCCCCAATAATAATTCAACATTCCCAACTCATCCGACCACAGCATGGCACGCTCGCAAAGATCTTCACCAACAATGTTCTATGGGAGTTTTGTGAATGAGGGCCATGCTCTTTGGGGTAAGGAGAAGGCTACAAGTTATCCGGGGATCCTAAACTCCCTCACACACACTCTTGAATTAAGTCTGACGTAAAACGCGTTCCTCTATCAAACGTAAGTTCCTAACCACTTCCAAAGCTATGGGTATAGAAATTTCTCTAAGTAAATTACCTCCACTATGGTAGAATTTCTTAGTTTTCAAAGGGAAAGGCAAAGGGCATAACATAGCGAGAGAACCTATCAATCAATGTTAAATGGTACTTATTATAGCTTTTGCATTGAGGCATTTTAAGAATGTCAATATGGACTACTTGAAATTTGGCTGATACTGGCCTATAAGATTCATATGGAGGGGCTTATTTTGCGAAAAGATTTAGACCTCTGACATGCATCACAACTTTGTACAAATTGCTTTACATACTTTGGCATATTTTTCCATACAAAGCCCCTTCTAAGGGATGCCAGAGTTTTTCTTAACACCAAAATGCCCTAAGGAGTGGAAGTAGAATTAAAAATAAACAGGAAAAAATTAAAAGGATTGAAAAAACAAAGACACGTGGTGAAAGTGGAATAGATTCAACAACAACTAGGGAGACCAAGTCATTCTTGATTAAAATATGTCTTTTTGTAAGCTTAAAGACCCGTATTTTAGTATTTCTTGGTTATTTAAATATTTCTGAGGTTGTACATCAGTTTCTGTGCTGCTTGCAGTTCCTTGTAGTCAATCTTACACTGAAAGAAAACTTAAATACTTCATTGGCGGAAATATTGAAAATTGATGGCAAGAGCATAACCGTCATCTCTGTTGAAGAATTCTGCTGGGGGTAGAAAAAGAAAATCTGGTGACACCAAGATTTCATCACAGGATAACTTCTGGAATGACTTCTGCTTCAGTATCTATCTCCCAATGTGAAGGGAGAAGAGCTTGTGCTGAATCTATTTACTCTTTTGTCCGCAGAAGTGGAAGAGTGGGCCAAATTTGACCTGGCCTTTCGTGAAATTCTCTGACTGGATGATTTCTACTCAGGAAAATCTGCAAGATATTTTCTTCCTGATTTAAATACGGTACAGGTCAAATCTACCTCAGACAAAGAAAGTTAGGGCTATCGCTGCTCCCTTGCTAGCAAGTGATTAGCATTCAGTCTCTATTTTAAGTGACTGTGTTACTTTGAAAGATTGTCAACAAAACACATCTACCTTCCTTTCTTCTACTATGTGGGTAAACTTTTCTTAATTGTTTCAAACCAAGGGCCAAGAGTTCCTTTGCATATATATACCTATAAATTTCATAGATTCAACAGATAACTGTAAATTCCCAGCGGAACTGTTTTTTCATTTTTCTGATAGAAACTACTAACAACCTTGCCAAGGCTGTTCTGACTAGCATCATGGAAAACAGGGATATTTGAGCATTATTAGGAATCCGCAGTTATAGCATTTTTGAAGGCCAATTTGGCCATATTAAAGGCTGCTTCTGCCTCAGGATTCCATTTTACTCTCGCGTTGGAGAGATGGTGCACCTTGAGAAAAAGAAAAAGAAAGAGGAGAAATAATTTCAAAATACCCGGAAGAGAAGAGCGAAAATAGTTTAGACTTGCCTATTGACAGAACGTAATTCTTTGATTATCTTGGGTTTTGGAATTCATAATAGCAGTTGGTTTATCCTCCATTAGGGGGAGCATGGAGCCTTCGGACACAATCAAAAAACCTAATATGTAACCCGAGGAGGACTGCCCTCCAATTTTGGCACTACAGCCCACTAAGTCCTCAAATTTAAAAGATTTCAACCCGGGTCATAGTACCATTTCTAAAAATCTTCAATGATGTTCATCAGAGTAGGGCCAAACACGTGCAACAGTGGCGATTGAGATATCAATCCAATATATATAAAAAATATTAAGGGAATTTTTTTTTAGTGGTGATATATTGTATTTGTTAAAACTATATTAGATAACATGTTCTACAATACTATTATATGAGAAGCTGCCAAAAGGAGTATTTATAGTTTAGAACTTTCGACAATTGGGGTGGACTTTAAGATTATTAAAATGCCCTTTTTTAGTCTAAAAACAGGAAAATACTTACCTACAACTCGTGAAATAAAGTATCGTCTAAAGTCATTTAGTAGGGAGACATGAATGTTCTCGAACAGCTCGTCGTGTTTCAGTTAAATCTCAAATTCGGTTACTTATCGGGACTCCACCACTAGCGTTAGAAAGTACCGAAACGGAATCCCCAAGGTGATGCCGAGGGAGGAAAGTTACCCCCAGCATTTACTAACCTGCCTATCTCTTCTTTGGCCTTATCATATAAACTAGAGAGATTCTGCGACTTTTAATGTTTATGGGGGAACCCATTAATCTTTTAAATTTATAAGAATTAATTTACATTTAAGGGAATTTGGATTCAGCGGGGGAAAGAGTGGGAAATTTTGTAAAAGCCTATTTCACTTGATATTAATTCAAATTCATTTTCATTATTAATTATCACTTTTTATTCACACTAATTTCATTTCTATTTTATTACAACTATGTCAGGAGGCATTGTCCGATAGCTCCCCCAGGGATCATCTATTATTATATTAATTTTCTCCTCTCACATATCCTCAAAATAAAACATTTGTACATAAAATCATCCCAAACAAACTCTTATCTATTCACCTAATAGAGAAGAATAAAGGGAAGGCGGGAAGGCAGTCTTAGGAGAAGAGAAAGAGTTCTTAAATCTTAAATTTATATAATTTAACAATTTCATTTAGGGTAGTGCTTCAGAACCATTCCCTTGAATGACTTCATACAAGAAAGACCAGTTGTGGCATCAATTATAAAATATTTTGAGCTAAAATCTTGCGGTTTTAAATTGTATATTTTAGTAAAAGAAAGGTTAGTAAAAATATCAACAATTACATGGGAATTAAAAATATTTGCTCATAGTCCCTTTTTAGCAGAAATTTAATTTTAGTTTATACAATAGAAACCTCATAATCTGACTTCCATTAGCAGCTGTAAGAAAGCCAATAGCATTTTTCTTTTTCTCCGCAGGAGCCTTTATTAAATAAAGAATATGAACTTCCTGTATCGATGCTGAATAATTTCTTAGAATTAGCATCGTAAATACGAAAGAGACAATAATTGTAATCATTAATTGACTACATTTTAAAACTTTGGAGACGCACTGACCCATTGCAAGAGATCTGCATTTTCAACCCGCATCGCAGTAATTTGGCTTGGAACTAAAGATTCCAGCCCAATAACTGACTTTTCGCTACCTTGATAATGCATATCCTTACCCTTAACACTATTATCAGAGGAATATCAATTTTCCCTATACCAAGCATTCATTTTCACCTCAAACTGAGAAGCTCTCTCGCCATTAAAACAGATGGTTTTATGCCATTAATTGCATTTTCATTTTAACTCAAATGAACATGAACCTGGATATTATTTTTATTTAGCATTGCAAAAATTGTATTAACATTTTACTATATCGTTGTAAATTATTATTCGAATTTGAGTTTGGGGGTAGCTCCTTTCCCTAAGACTTCCTTATATTGTTAAAACTACTTTTTGTACTTACCAAATTTTCCGAGGTCACAATGGATTAAAACACTTTCTTTGTACCAGAAGGGCGTAAACTCCACCCCTCATACTTTAGGTTCCCTGCGAAAGGTAGGGAAGTGTCCAGCATTGTTTTGTGTTTATGATGGGCACTTGTGCCAACAAAGATGAGCCATTTTGGCTGTGCCTCCTTGGCAACCTGCTAGCCAAAATTTTCCACGGAAGTGAAATGGTCAAATGAGTAGGCAAGGGGTCCATTCTTTTCTAAAATCCTGAAGATCTGATCGACCGACGCGTTAGACCGACCTCTGTCCCAGTCAAACCGAGAGCGACTCTCTGTAGCCCAACATATCATACGAAGGGACATCCAGTAGATCCTAATTGATTTTACTTGATATGTGAGGCCTTCCAAAACTCTGAAAAATCTCAATTAGTCGATTGTTATTTGGGCAAATCCATTCATTGTGGAAATGTGGTTCTCTTTCCCTAGGGTTTGGGGATCACTTGCCGCCTGGTAGGATGAATGGAGTCACAGCATTGACTGAATAATCGGGATAGGATTTTGATTTATGACGTTGGGATTCATGAACACGTCGGCTGCTTCGGCCAATTTATGAATATCCGCATCCCCTTTCAAACACCTAATTAACCGACCAGATCCTCAGGTAGAAACACGAAGAAGAAAGATCTGTTCTAAGGTATTTTCATTGTAACATTGTAAAAGGCCATTGGATAAACTGCAGATTCCTATGATGCTTTAATTCTGTTAAAATATGCGGTGGGCTTTTCACCAGGTTTATACTTCAAAAATAATTTTCAGCTTTCTCTTGTATTCAGATGGGGAGCATAAGTTTCAGTTACAAGGCAAACCAATTCTTCATATGTTTGGTTCTGTTGTAGGATGTAGCTTATTCTTGAAAGTTATAGCCGGAAGGTAAGAGAGACCGAGAAGTTGAAACTTTTTCGATATTATCCTTTAACCAAATATAGCTAAATAGAAAATTCCACTCTATTTTCTAACCACTTTCCCACATCCTTTGTTTCAAAAACCGAGGAATATCCTGCACAGAGAGTTACTTCCTAGGTTTCTTCGATGTGAGTTCGGGTGATGGGGCTGCTGAGAACGAGCACTCTAACCCGATTAGGTATTAGAGCTGTGGACCGTCTTTCTATTTAGATCTTCATCCCATCATTTCATATATCAAACACTACATGATGCATTAGAAATTCCAGGACGGTGATTATTTAAATCTACCCAGACCTGCTTCTAGTCGGTCATCGTTGTAATTCACATTTTTTTTTTTTTTTTTTTACCACTGTCTTAATTGTACATTCATAAAAAATTTATTTCACTGTTTATTAGTTATTTTGTAGTATAAGCACTTGACTCACTTAAACTACACAATTACCCAAGTTAGCTTAATTTGTAAAATGTTAAAAAAAAAAAAAAATTATTAATTATATAAAACCATTTATTTATAAAAATAGGCCTGTTGCCATAATAATAGGTTGTAGTAATTAACTTTGAAACCTAAGAGAGGACACATAGTTCAGTAGGCTAGGCTCTAAACTAGGAATAGGCCTGGTTTTAACATAATATTTTTTTTTCCTATTTACTGTTTACAACGCTTTATATTTGTAGAAGATTTTTCTCTTGCTTTTGTTATGAATGCAAAACTAAAAAAACTATAGTCTTTTTTATTTTTATGTTGAAACGCAATTATGTGCGTGCATAGCTTAATTAGGGACTCGTGCGTTAGGCCTATACTGGCTTATTTTTCCAAGTTATTAATTTCACTAATTTGTTACTTTTTTTAATTTATTTTCTATATATAGTAATTTCAAAATTTGTTAATTGATATTTTATTCTTTATTGTAATGTTTATTTGTTTGATGGTCAGTCACTCTGGGGGGTCACCAACGTGGAGGCTTTCCTAGGGTATTAAGCCTTACCAACTAAAAGTATGGATTTCATCACTTAAACTTTATTTTATATTATTTTCTTCCTTATATGTGCTTTAAGATAGAACCGGAAAGAATTCATTTCAGGATTTATTATTTATTAAAAATTTCTTTACAGTTAAGGATTCTCCAAACCTCAGAAACGCGTGCGTTTCATACGCGCTAATTGTTTTCTATATATATATATATATTACAAATTAGGGCGCGACGAGAATTAATAATCTCAAAAACAATCATGGGTAATTTTTTGAGGGGCAAATTTGGCCCAACCGGTTAACAACTTCTACAATTATGGCAATTCTCGCCATATATTCGTAATATTTTTTAATTCATTCACATTCAAATATACAAAAATTATTTTATTAAAACAAATTAATTAATGAATCCAATTTATCTGCATATAATATATTATATATATACTATAATATATATATAATATATATAATATAATATTATATATAATATAATATATATAATATATATATATATATATATATATATACTATATATATATTAAATACTTTGAAGCTATTTTCATATTTAAAATGTTTTCTTTTATTTATAGTTAATTTCCGTGATTAGCTATGTAATAATATTTCAACAGTAGTCCGATTGTCATTAATCCAAGTATTTTAGTTAATTTCTATTATGTCTGATCTATTACATGATCAATTGAAATAAGAACTATCAATTGGTAATGTAACACTCAATAAAATTTGTTATTTAAAAACAATTTCGTTACTATAAATTCACAGACACCATCTCGCCATTCGATTTGGGCATTAAACTGCCGCCATTTTTAATGTTTTAAAAGCTTATTCAATAGCGGTTATTCTTACCTTTTTCGTTTTAATTTTGGAAATCTTTTATCTATTATGTAATAACTTCATTTATTTGACCAAACTTTCGCAAAACAATAGCCCCAGAAGATATTTATCGTTTTAACTTATGAAATTTTGGCAAAGTTACGAAATTGTATTACGTGTATCATGTATCCAAGAAACAGGTTAAAGCAACCTCTGAATAAATATATAATATATATATATATTATATATAATATATATATATATATATATATATATATTATATAAGAAATTTTATAAAACACTATATATTTCTAGATATATTAGTTTATAGGTACGATATTATTCGTTTCTGCAGATGTATTAGAGAGGCACGCATATTTTTTTTCAATCATCATCAGCAAGACATTCTGATTAATGAACAAATGTATAAGAATTTTGGATTTAATATTAAAACTCAATAATAATAAAATAATATATATATATATAATATATATCATATATATATATATATATATATATATATATATATATATATTATATATATATATATTATTATTATCATACCCATTTTGCTTATGGTATGGATGATATCCCACCAAACAAAACACCCAACATAAGTAGTATTTCAATGTTTTATTTTTATCCTTAATTCTTGAAGAGTGGTAAACAATATATCTTAAAGATTTTTGAAGTATAACATTCATTACACTTAAATAATAATACATAATAATCAATAATAATATCAATAATAATTAAATCATACTTAAATAATTAATATACATTAAATTAATATATTGGGCGAAACAAATTAATTCAACTAATCTACAAACAATTTTGGCATCCTCAATTTTCTGATTTTTGTGTTTGTGATATTTAAATGAATTATTTCTTTTCATTCTCAATTGCTCATCATAAAGTTATCGCCATGAGGGGTATTATCCTATCAAGTATTCCTCTAAATCCTATTTAGTGAACGAATCAGTTCCTTCAGCTATCTTATGAGGATAATTCAGAGACCTTGTAAAGCCCCAAATATCACACAGTTCCTTGTACGGCACAAATAGTTATATATAGTACCTGTAAAATAGATAAAAAATATTTGACAAGAGAGCGAATCATTTTGTGTATTAAACATGGAATAAGAAAAGTCAAAGTAGCGGGGCTGTGACGTAAGTCGAATAAATAAGGTCAGTAGTACCTTACTAAAGGGAATGGTAATTTTAGTTACAAGGCTGGCACTGCTCATAACTTATCTCACTTATATTCTTTATCGCCAGGATTATAAATTGCTAATAGCATTGTACTCATATCAGGATAAAGGTCTGATCGCTGCGGTGTTAAATAATAAAACTAGGCCTTCTATTCATATTTGGCGATAAAAATTGTTATATGTAATCGTATAATACTAATTTGGGCATTAATTGAATAAATGAAAGACAGTATGATAGATTATTAAAATGTTGTAGAAAGTAAAAAAAGAGATAAGATATAGAGAGGTTGAATATGGATAATATAATGCTAATTTAAGAAATAAGGTTCAAAATATATTAGATTTGCTTGCTTACTGTTACTGAAAATCCATAAAGATGAAGAGGATATAAACAGTTGAAAATAATGAGTATTGATTTGTGTTGTATTGATAATTGATATAATAATTTGTTAGTTTGGATTGTTGTGAAAAGGATATATGAATTATTAGTAGGGTGAATAGATAAGTGTAATTTTGCATTATTCATTCGAGCTATGATGATTCTTTGGATATAGTTATAGAGAGCTTAATTATTAGATAGATTTTGTGTTAGTATATGTTGTTATAAGTTACTTAGAAAATTCTAAAGGTATAATAATTTTCATCAGTTATTGTAAAAAATAGGTACAATAAATTAATTTAGGTATTGTATTCATTATATAGTAATTTATTTTTATTATTTATATATAATTAATAAAGATTATTACCTAAAATCCGAATACAAGCCTGCAAAGTATCGCGGCTAGATCATCGGCGGGATAACCACTATTCATAGTCAATAGGTCCGTATTTCTGCCTAGGATCCGAAAGAGGGATCGAGCCTTTTGCGACTCCGTCGCTTTACCGTTTGAGCCACGGTAGGCGACATATGGTCCATCTGAGGGCGTAATGTATTAAAATAGTATGTAAGTAGGCGATTTTCTGGAGTAGCTATATAATATCTGGTAAAATGAATATGTGTCTACTTAGGCACGCCCTAAGGTGGAGAAAGATGTGTGAGAAGATTGTCATTTAGTAAATTATATTTGGCTAAAAAATTGTATCTGTCTACCTAAGTATACTATCGTACTCTCGAGAAAAAATACCAAGTTATATCTCCCTTTTCGTGGTTTTCCTGGCTACGCCTGTTGAGCTGCCCGGCTACCTAATCTCCCGAGAATCTTCGATGTGACACATCTACGTTTTTGTGGGCCTGGAACCGGATATCTTTTTCTATATTCTTAAGCTCACACTTCTTTACAATGAATTTTGTGCTATGTGTAATAATCTATTATCAGAAATCAACTTATGTGTTCGACATTGTCCTATCTGGTTCAATTACTCCGTATACAAGTGGCCCCAGGAGAGAGTCTATACGGATTCTCCCTCCGTTCATATGCATAGGCGTGGCTCCCAACTATGATCACAGTGTGATAGTGAGTAATAACGTATATGTTTCTTCTGGCTTTATAAAGCAATAGAGCTTAATTCGTATACAATTAGAAATTGATTTAAATAAAGTAGGTAATACCCAATGAAGCAACTAGAAATTGCTTAAATAAAGTTCCCAAAATTTATGTCAAGGAGATTCCCAACACGAGATTATGATAGATTAATGTGTTATAAGACACGCTAGCGAGATTACATTACGTAATAGTTTAGATTAATGCGAGAAGTCTTGCGTCGAATAAGTTTCTTCCTACAAACCAATCAGAGTGTACCTACACAAAGGTGTCCCAACAGACTACGTTGGAAATCTAAACAACCCTTTCCTTCTTCTGCAGTACCGGTCTATTATTGTATTATATATACACATCAGACAATTGAAAGTCTGTACTTAGCTTTCTACCATTATATTATTAGTTATGTGAGAGATTCAATTAAAATAAATGCTTACTTAGTTACATTCTCATTAAAATATTCTATATAGAACGCAAGATCTTATTTATCCTCAGTATCAAGTTATCGTCTCTCACACAATCTACGATCACATACCTCGTCTCTGGATATTAGTATTATTATGTGCATATTCTTTTTCGTGTAAGTCATGGAGTACAACTCCACTATTGAGTCTTACTTATGGAAGTAAGATAATTTAGAAGGTATTAAATAGTTAGATGAAAAGTTCTCATCTTATATATAATATTTATATTATAACTATATATTTTATTCTATATATATATAAGGTAGGAATAATTATACTTCACACTATTTCTAAATTTGACATTGTATTATAAGATAAAATTATTTCAGATTTTTAATTCTATAGACATATATGGACATCGGTGTCTTGGGAGTAGCGTACCTCCGGAAAGGGGTTGAGTCTTGAGTATTCTGCTCTATCGATTATCCCACTCATAAAAACTTAATCCAATTTAGTAATTTATATGTTATATATATATCATTTAAAATATCTCGACCAGAATTATAGGCCTAGGCATCAACTCCTCCTCAGCTCGAATCACCATATGAGGGATGATCTCTTTCTCGCCTTATTGAGACAGTAGGTACAACCCAACGCGTCCTAAGTGTTTGTCTATGCGGTATGATAGCTCTTTCATATTCGCAGCGCTCTCTTATTATTTAGGTCTGTAAGTGAGAAATTTCTAACCTACTCCGCTAGACTTAGGTTATTCATACCATTTTAAAAAGAGATATTTGACTTCCTCCTCTACCATTCCTTTAGTGATTTCCTTACCCAACATCCATATCCGAATTTACAAAATGTAAGTCGTCTGTCCCTAACCGTCTTAACCAATCATTTGCTTCTAGCCAGATTTTCAAGAATATATAATAGAGATAAGCGACCTAATATATTATAAACCACTTACTAACTATTTATAAATGTATGAAAATATAAATACTAGGAATATACATATATATATATATCATCCTGGATATTATAAAGTTAACCTCAAGAATTTCATTTTAAGAAATGAAACTGATATCAGTGTTTTTTTAGATAGTCATTGATATGTATGTATTCTATGGATTTTGGTATGTATTCCAATAATGTACAGATAAGCAAATGTACTTTATATATTGTTCCCCTTAGTTGCTTTAAGTATGAGGTTATAAAGCCTAAGCCATAGGTACCCTACGACAATAAACTATTTAATGAAGTAACTATAATTAACATCCTCCAAAGTTCGTCGAAGGCACCCATGAGTTATTGGCTGGTTGGATGCTGTCGTCCAGAAGCTAGCGCGTTGTCGTCTGCGCGAGTAAATTTATTCTCCAAGGCAGAGTTGATCGATGTATATATCTAGATCGTCCAGGAGAACAAAGTGAGACTGCTATAAGCGAGAGAGGTTGTAACCGATTTTTCTACAGCTATATGTGTATCGTTTGTTCTATCTGCGTCGCCGGGTTTTTTGCGACTTGGCTCTATATATCAGAATGTTTGATTATTGCTTTTAGCCCGAGTAATCCTTTGCCTTTTGGTGCTCGTCCAATAATCTGTATTGATTTCTAGATGCCTTAAGGAAAAACTCTTTAGTATAAGGTCGAGATTCTGTGGGGGAAGACCAGGATATTAGGAAAGAATCTATCGCTATGCCCTCGTAGGTCTAAGTTTGGCAAACACCGTGAGAGGGTAATGTAGTGATCGGAGCTTCTGGCAGAAAGATAATATCCAATAATATGCTCGGAAGCAGATAGAACCTAATGTGCTTTCAAATAGAGTGGTTTCCAAGTCGACTAACAAAGCTAATGCCCACCATGTGAGCCAAATGTGGAGCCTGTTTAGATTATCTCGACCAATGGTCATAAATGATAACCATGAACAATCAGCAGATTCAAAAATAAAATAAATATTTCTCACCAGTAAAAGGGTTTGAATTTACGAAAATACATGAAAGTTTACTGATATTTACTGCAACAGAAATCAGCTTCTTGGAGATTCCATTGTTTGATTGACTATTTAGAATAGTTGGACGTAACTATAGGCCCGGTCCAGTGAATCCGAGGTTACCCAGAAACCTGCTTCAGTGTCCATGGTAATAGAGGGTAAGTAGTATCGTGTTACCTGGGAAATGAGTTGGTCGTGGGTATGGTAAAGCAGTGTCGTTTTTAGTTTTGTAGACAATATGAAGTTGTAAGATAATCAAACAGTATCAACGTACACTACGTAATAATGATTATATTCAGTAGCTTCCTCCTCCTATCTCAATAACCATGGTCTTTCATGAAAATGAGTTATATCTTGATAGTAAAGTGAAATAATTAGTTAACTTTGATGGTGTACACAATCAATGAACAAGGTAATAGTGTAGTATAATAAAAATAAAGATTTTATATTTGAAGCACAAAATAATATCAGTGAATAAAAATAATATAATGCTATCATTGAATAAAATTATAACTCATACTAACAGTATCTTGTACTCAGAGATTATAAGCAACTAATAGTAGTAAATAATAAGTTTTTAAGTTGTTAAGGCAAAGTAGTTATACGTCAATAGAAAGCTTATATTAATATATTAAAAATCTTGTTGTAGTGCATATTATATGTATAATAATTATCAATAATCTTACACGACCTTTAGAAGAGAGAATAAGACTTCATTTAAAAAAAAATATATGTTTGTGAATATATATATATGATCTATAATCTATTATTAATTTATATAATATTAGTTCACTAAATAAATATATTAATATCTCTAGATATATAATCCTAATTAGTTATTATATTCTATAGGTATAGTATATATTCTTATGAAAATCCTATGATATCATATATATTATAGTTCCTTATTATAGCATATACAAAGAAGTAATAATATAACTAATAAAAGTCTTATATTATTGAGTAATATAAAAGTGACAATAATAATAACATTATATTACTATTTATCACTAATATATAATATTAATAGTTGCTCGTGTCTAAAATTTATGATTAGATCGGTAGTTTTTTAACATATTGCAGTTATTAACATATCTATTAGATCGTGAATGTTAAATTTATAGTATATAAAAAATATATCAGAATTTTTTATAGTTAATTTAAACAATTATTATCCTTCATAATTACAGGCGATGACACACAGATTAATTAGATTAGTAATGCAAACATAATGAAATTTAACATGTGCTGAACCTAAATGAATTAATGAAAAAGATAAATACTATAAAATATTAAATTAATAAACATCATCTAATGTTCTAATCGTCAAATGATGATAATAATAATATTGAATATTTTTCAAATCCCATTCCTTATTTAATAAATTTTTGAAACTAAATGTAGATATTCTTTGTATCAAATATTATCTAAATAGATAATAAACAACATACGTGTAAAGAATCATAACAAATATGTCAATATAATAGTCTTTATAAATTTGTAATAACTTTAATTAACAATAGATCTAACTTACCCGTATTTGATAATAGGATTTGCTTTCACCCGTTATAACACAAAGTGAACAGATTATTGCTGAAAAACTGTCTTTAGTGCTCTGGTCAAGAGGAAGAATTCGTCTATAATTATAAGATACTTCGTGATCCACCATAAGGCTCTTGGCTTCAAGACTCTCCCTGCTGCCCTCGAGCTCAGCTTCGTAAACTGTGATCCGCATCGTCAACCAGAATCAAAGACGAGCACTCAACACTATTTTGTTTCGTCAAGTTGCCAAAGACATGGATCTCTTCCCCAGACCTCCTCTTTCTTACACATCTGATTCGTTGGTTGCGAAAGGGCCAATGTTCTTGCTGGTATGAGTTCTTTGATGGGAATCTGCAGATACTTACTTGGGCAGCTAAGGGAAGAAGATGGAGGCAGATTTTTAAAAATATCGAACCCGTTTAAGTGTAATGTTGGCCTATGTGGCAGACGTGTTCGAAGCTTTGAATCCTTCAAAACTGGCTAAAACTATAGGGCCCAGATTACCCACCATCTATATGCCACCACAGATTGACATCAAGGGCTTCTTCGACAAAGCTAGCTCTTGAAGAGAAAAAACTGTATATAGGAAAAAAAAAATGTGTAAAAGGGGGCTCTCTCCAACGTTGAATGAGTCGTCGGTGAAAGACCACTGGCAGGGAACTTGCAACAAGATTTCAAGCCTAGAAACAAGAGTTCAGACGCTATTACCATGAGTTGATGCAATGAGAATGGCACAACCTAAACTTGCCCAGCAATCCTTTCCGCTGCCTCAATTGCAGAGCGATTCTCCTGGATGACCATACAAGCACGAATTTTAGGAACTCATCAAACACAACCACTCGGTAGCCAAATAAAGGCAGTTCCAGGAACAACAGCGTTCAGGTAAACTCTCAATTTGCTGCGGACAAGAAATGATTCCGCTCTCCACAAAATGAGGCACATTCGCCTTGAAGGTTCTCGCCCTTTCTCGTCAATTAACATTATGAAATGGTTTCTCGACCTCTTACTGTAATCAGAATCTGCGTGAAGCGACGGACATGCGATGTGCTAGAGCCACAACAGACCCACGTATTGATTGCTTGCATGCACAAGAAAAAAGTACATCCTTCGCATTCAAAAAAAATATAAAGTATTTTATTGTAAATTTTATAATATTAAAATATAATCATATATATATAATAAAGTATATATTATTATATATTATAATGTTATAGTGATATTAATATATATATATATACTATATAAATAATATATATTATTATATATATATATGATAATTATATATAGATATATAATCATATATATATATATATATATATATATATTAATAATATAAGTCAGCCTCTATAAGAGCAACAATCCATATCTAAAAAAAGGAGACTAACAATAGTACAGGAAAAGGAATACATTTTGGTACATCCTGTAAAATATTCTTTAAAGGTGAGGTGGAAGAAAAAAAAATATATTGTTTATATATATAAATAAGTAGAAAGTATATTTAGAGACTTTTTATACGGTAACTCGTTTACCAAAAAACAAAAGACCAAGTTGGTTTATGGGGAGCTGTGATTATATTTATTTAGTATTAGGAGATTTGTTAATTTTGGATAGTTATATAATAGTATATATAAAATATATATATATATATTATATATATATATATATAATATATATATATATTATATATATATAGAATTATGATAATATAATATATAATATTATATATATATATATATGTATTTTTAAAGCGGTATATTACCCTTAGAGCATTTTTTAGTAAATATTTTTTTATTTTAACTAAAGAAATTACCCCCAGGGTAAAAACCGCAGATGAGAATGGCAGGAGTCCGAGGTTCTGCTTCAGGCCTATCCGGGAACGACCGGTGGTAATTTAGGACTATTTACACCCCCCTCGGTGGAGGGCTCCGGAACCCCCGCTCTTGGATGTTGGGCTGTCGCGGGGGTTCACTCGCGCCCCTCCACATTACGGGTATGGAAAACACCCCCCCTCTGTTCCCCGTCGGCTCGAGCACCCCTACAACTTGAGACGTGCTAGATACCTTTACAAATAAAAATATAGCTAGTATAATAGTATATTATTATAATTATATATATAATAATATACATATATATTATAATATTATATATATTATATAATAATATATTAATATAAACTCTGTCCCCTGCCGCTCGAGCTTTCCCTAATAAAAAAAAAAAATAAATTTATTTTTATGTTTATTATATTTTATTTTTTTAACCATTTCCTAACTAAAATTTGACCAGGATTCCAAAAAATGTATTCTTTTCTAGAGCTATTGTAGTTGTTTTTGAGATATGATTTTTTATTATTTTTTTACCATTTTGCTAACTAAAATTTTACCAGGATTCAAAAAGTGTATTGCCTTTTCCCTGGTAGCTATTGTAGCTTGTTTTTAGGATAGTGGATTGTTGCTACTTATAGAGGGCTGGCCATATATATATATATATATATATTATATATATATATATATAATTATATATTATATATATAATAATATATATATATATATATATATAATATATATATATATATATATATTATATTAATAGAAATAATGTCCTTCCCCAGGAAGGTCATACGACCTGTCAGCGGGACCCGAGAAAGGTCCTTGGGTATCACGGGCCTAACGACTATTCAAGGCTGGCTGGCCAGGCCTATCGCGGATGCCGGAAGCTTTCCCATTAGTAGCAAGGCACACTACCAAATGTACTTCATTAACGTCTGAGTGAGACGAAGCTAGAGTTTATAGAGAATTGCTCACGTTCTCTCGCTCCACCCAGTCTCGGAACCCGGCCCTCTCGCATTGCCAAGCGAGTGCTCTACCACCTGAGCTACAGAGGGTATCATATAATATATATATTATATATATATATATATATTATATAATATATATATATATTATAATATATATATATATATATATATATATATTATATAATATATAATATATATATATATATATATGAGAGCTGGGCGCGCTATATTGTTTTTCAGATGATGTGCTCTAGCAACCTATTGCGCCGGGACCGCCGGACCTAGTAGTGCCTAGCGCCTATGCGCTATATTTTGTCCACTCAATGGCCTAGCGCCTATGCTTCCTTATGCGCCTTTAGCGCCTGCAACTTTGCGCTGTATTCGGTTGCCTGCTCGCGAAATTTTTATTTGTCAAAGATAGTAAACTATAGCCGATAAAAAAAGCATGCTTTTATAAGGAAGAAAAAAACACTTATTAATTTTTGTATATTAAAGCACCGCAAGAACAATATTCTATACGTTCTCCCCCCGTCCATGTCCTTGTGGTCCATGGTTTTCCCCCAGGAGGTCCAGCACGAGCGCTTCAGAAGTTGCAAATTTTCAGAGCCATAGTTGTAAAATGCCAATTTGATTGTGTTAAAATAACTACTGAAACTAGTTATATATATATATATATATATATATATATAATATATATATATATAATATATATATTATAATATAATATATATAATATATTTATATATATATATAATTATATATAAGTTTTACACTGGTTATTAGAATGATACAATGTTAGCCAGTTCTGCTAATGCTAACTTGTAGCGGGTAAAAAAAATTGCTTGTTCCATGTTATATTAGGCGCGGCTTAGGCACCAGAGAATTGGTCTGTGCGCCTTATAGCTTAATCCGCGTTTTAAAAATTGTTGCGCCTATGCGGCCCTTTGCGTCTACGAATTGATAGTGCGCCATAGCGCATAGGCCTCAAAAACTCGTGGTGCAACGCCAGCTCTTGATATATATATTATAATATATTAATATATATATATATATATAATATATATAGTATATATTAATATTATATATATATAATATATATATTATATATATATATAGTATATATATATATATATATATATATGAGCAAAGTCTACCTATTGACCTTTTGATCTAAAGTAAATTTTTAATTTTAACTTATTATAAATTAAACTACATATAAAATATAATATAGAAATCATAGGGAAATTATATTTTGAAGTTATAATTCAAAAAAAAAATATTACAATATTCATGTGTTTACTTTATGACGCGGAGGAATTTTAAGACATTTTACCCAATGTAGACTCATAATTTTTATGCCATCGCTTGAGTTTTTTATCAAGTTCTTGAGTTTTTGGCATTCATCTTGGAGTTACTTGAAGTTTTTGTTCCTAAATAGTATAATAATTATATATAGTTTATATATATATATTATATATATAGTATAAATATATATATAATAATAAAATTAAAAAAATATATAAATATATATATATATATATATATATATATATATATATATATATATATATTATTTGTTAAGGTATTAATGGCAAAATAGGGGGCTCGACCGACGGGGAGCAGAAGGGGAGACGATTTCCATACCCGTTAGGGATGGGGCGGAGAAACCCCGCGACCCCAAATACCAAAGAGCGGGGTTCCGGAGACCCCCCCGGCAGGGGGAAAAGTGCCTACCCTTGTCGTTCCCCGGTAAGTGAACCGAGAGGGACCCCGACTCCTCGGCATCTTCGTTTACCCTTGAGGGTATTCCTTTAAGTATATAAAAAAAAATAATAAAAATTGGAAAAACTGACGGAGTATACAGTATAAAACTGATAACAGGTCTTAATATCATTAACTTTAAAACTCTCATCAATATACCGCAGAAAGATCAATAAGTATAAGAGATCTATTCTATTGGTTCCATATAATTGATAACCCTGGACTATTTGTGTTTAGGGTCTCTAACGTGCACCCAGAAAAAAACTGAATTACAGTATACTGTATCATTTATATGACCATAAATAGAGTTAAATTTCATATATAGGGAAGTACCGTTTTTTCAAAATAGTCTACAATAAACCTAAAGACTATTTCTCCTATATAGTAGATAATCCTTATCAGTTTTAACGTTTTACGACCACGTCGAGGTTTTATTTTTTTTTATTTTTTTTTTAACTAAAGGTAAAAACCTAATAGTTAATCATCGAGTAATAAGATGAAGTAGTACGTGATAGTCGCCTCCGGTACCCTTTATAACTAGTTAAATATATATATATATATATATATTATTATATATATCATACTGTATATTTATAACTATATATTTATATATATATTATATATATTATATAAAATATATATAAATCTTAATATAGTTAATATAATCACTTTTAAAGATGTACATAAAAAGACATGATACCGAAAAAATCGGCAAAACCCTCTATTGATCCCTGCAGTGTCACCATGTTAGCTAAAAACTCCAAGTTAGAAAGAGCGAAAGAGTTGCCACAAGTTGCTTTTTTATCATCTTAATTTTATAATTAATTTTTTTTCTATTTTTTTTCTATTTTTTTTTAGGCTCGAGAATACCGTAAATAGATTGGGGACGAAGTCCTCCGTCTCCCCGCTGCCCGAGAGACCCTGGGACTCTTTCCATCCTTTGCGATTAATCCTTTGGTTATTCCTTAGTTAAAAAAAAAAAAAAAAAAAAAAACTTTTGGCATCTCTGACGCTCTATTGCCTTGAAATAATCGAAAAAAAAATCGATTATATCTTTGGTTCAATATATGTCGGAGGAAGCAGATAATGGACAAGTCATATATATATATATATAATATAGTATATATATATATTATATATATATATAATAATAAGATATATATAATATATATATATAATAAATAATAGATAATAATTAATATATATATATAATATATATCAAAAATACATAAACACCTATATGCAAATATAATAAATAAAAATATACATTTAAAATAATGTACACAAAAAATATTTATATATATATATATATATATAATTATATATTATATATATATATATAATATATATATATATATATAATGATCGCTGTCATCGAGTTTGGAAACCGCGTGAAACTAGAAGGAAGCCAAAAAGAAATTAATAGAATGAAGATTCAGAGAATATGGAAAAATTAAGAATGTAAACTTGAGTATGAAACTACTAAAATACTTTGAATTGGAATTAGAGCGAGGACATTGGTTTAAAATGTAGAATGTAATAGGTGATAAAATCTATATTATTGTTTGAAATTAAATTTAAAGTATGAATTCAAAAAAATTAGTTTCATTTAAGATCTAAGATCGAGAACGAACATTTTTTTTTGAGTTACACAATTTTAATGATTTGTAATTAAATGCAAGATTTAAAAATGATAATAATAAATTGAAACATTTTGTTATTAGAAAAAAGTGAAAGCTAGCTGTTATAGCAAAGATCGTGATCTATAGAAGAAAATAATCTAAATTCTTCTTCGCCATAGGCAAGGAGACTGAAAACCCTTTCCCCATTATGTCTTTCTTTCGTGAATGTGACGATAAACCTAAAACTGTCACCACCAACACCACCTGCAGCTTATGCGGGATATTGTGTTAATATATATATTATAGATATATAAAATTATATGTTTGTTATATATAATATATATGGTAGGTAATTTATAAATGCTTTATATATATATATATATATATATATATACTATTAATATATATATATATAGATATATATATATATTTATAATATATATATATAATATATTATATATATATATATATATATATATATATATAATAATATAATATATATATTATAATATATATAATATATATATATTATATAACTATATTATATATATATATATATATATATATATTAATATATATAATATATAATATTATATTATATACAGTGATGGGTCATCCGATTATCAAAAATTCGCTATAAGCGATACCATACATCGATACACAAAAATTTACTTTAGCTGATAACCGATACACCGATGACTTGCATAGCTTCTTGGCTACGATTACCGATAACTGATACAGTATCGCCGATTACATGTATCTAGATACTTAGACCAGAGATTATAAATTATTAACGTTATATATGATTAATATTAATTATATTTATTATATTATATATATATATAGTTTATACTATATATTTATTATAATATATATATATAATTATATAAATATAATATATATATATATACTATATATATATAGATATATATACTATTATATATATATATTATATATTTATATATAACATATCTCTACAATTTAAGAGAAATATGATGAGTATCAAAAAAACGACTTAAATAAAACTTCTGATTTTTCTACATACCATCTGAATTTCCTTTAAAAATACACCAAAACTGCTAAGAATTTCATCAGACAGTCTGCCTCTTTTAAGAGAGAATGAATATTAACCCTATACCAAACGAGAGTGCTGGTCTGACTGACGCTCGATCGTAGTGGCGGTGACTGTATATTAAAAAATGAAAAGCCTGCAAAAACACCAGGAAAAATGACGTAGAATTCCAGTGAAGATTTTTTATTCAGCCAAAAAATCTGAGGAACACCGTCCAACATATCATATACATCGAATCTTCGCTTGTAGTCGTGGTAACGCCAGTTGATATTTCAATAATCAATGAAATCATTGTACTACTTTTCAACATAACTGGCTATAATCTAGTACATGCTATTGGGCTATCTTTTGAGCGTCTTATAGAAATTCACCAGCATTTCTTTGGAACTACCTTCGTTCAATCTAGTTTAGGTTCTGATGTTCCATCGATTAATCGATAAAATTGAATTAGCCACTATTTAACTTGAAATCTTCGGATTTGAACACCAGAAAGCTAAATTGCTAGATTTAGCTTCATGGCACTATATACCAGATTGGGAATAAACTTAGTACCGTGAAAAACTAATTATTGATAAACCCTTGTGATATACGGTAAGCTCTAGAATGTGACTGGACAAGATACTTGAAGGGGTCACTACATTATTAAGGCCGAATTAATTTTTTTTATTAAATCAACGTTACATCTGCGATTGAGAATTAAAAATGTTATCCTCAATGGGCTTTCTGAAGGTGATTCAAATTTTATTATTAATATATATATTATATTATAATATATATATTATACTATAATATATATATATAATTATATAATATATATAATTTAATATATATGTATATATAGTATAGTTAATATATAATAATAGTTAATATATATAGATTATAATATATATATATAAAAGTAATATAGAATTAAGCAACTTAACAAATAAACAGGCTCCCAGAAAGCGTTCAAGACTCCCTCAAAGGTGCCCAGAGCTCTTCTCCATCTTCCTACTTATCCCATAACCCCCTCTTTCTCTTCCACAGCATTCGACAAAGTGCATTCCATTGTTGTCCTCAATTGTGTCCTCTACCTATGTCGCCACTCCCATCTCCTCCATGGTTTTTCAGTATG
Source organism: Trachelipus rathkii (assembly GCA_015478945.1). Taxonomy (NCBI): domain Eukaryota; kingdom Metazoa; phylum Arthropoda; class Malacostraca; order Isopoda; family Trachelipodidae; genus Trachelipus; species Trachelipus rathkii. Next base: position 15,349 of record JABUQX010112085.1, on the reverse strand, counting down.
GGGTACCATGCTCTTTACAGCTTCTACCCCTATACTTAGCTATTCTATACCTTATTTTGTTGGGTGATCTCCGGTTACATTCCTTGCCTCCTCTTTGCCAAATTTATCTCCACTACTAAGTATTTTGCATTCTCCACCATCTATATTTCTCCAGTTCCCTTCACACTACTCTCATCTCTCTCTCTTCGCCCTACTTAAACAACAATGATTACTCAGTTACTTTTATTTATGTTGTCATATCAAGACCGCCTCCACTAAAGCTATTAGGTGAAAACATTTTACCAACCTCTTCATCACAAGGCTACCAAGCAGCCAATATCATCGCAGAGAGCCATTGCAGAATTTACAGTCCTAATCTCCTATATCCTCTCCTCATCCTTCTTTATCACGTACATCCAGATGTCCGCTACGAACAAAAAATTATAGTGACCCAACACGCTTCCCCGAGGTTGACCTCAGTTTCTCACGAAAACATTTCCATTAAGGTTCTCAATTTCTATTCTTACATACATTTATAAGTATTCTTACACAAACTCTCCAGGCTCCTCTCAGCTTTTTACTGCATTTTCTCTCTCTAGCACTCTCCATAGTTCCCTTTCCAGGCACGAATCAAAAGCTTTCTTAAAACTATGAAACTACATTAGCTCGTTATTAATATTTCCCATACCCTTTCTAACGTAATTCCCAAGGGCGAACAAAGAAGATCCGTCGAAGCTCTGTTCTTTCAATATTCCCGTGCGCTGCTCTTCCCCCAGTTCTGGCTCTCTACCATTCTCAGCGTTTCTCTAGTTATTCCTCTTTAATGTTTCAAAGGTTCCAACAAGAATTTAACCCGTAGTTGTTTACAGGTCCCCTGTATCTTCTTTTCCCCTTATATTATTGGAACTATAATTGACTTTCCCCACCCCTCTGGTACTTCGCTCTCTTTCCACCACCTATTGAACAATTTCAAAAATTCTTTCTATTTTCTTCCTCCCTCTTTTGTTAGTTCTATGAGTATCCCATCTTCCCAATCTTCATACCTCCATCTCCTCCATAGTGATCTCCTCACCCTCTTCATCCTCCCCCTCCTTCAACTATCTCTTCTCCTCCCATCCCCACACCTGCTCATTCACACAATTAACAGTTCTCTGAAGTATTCCGAGATTATCTCTGTTGTCTGTTTGAATACGACTAAAAAATTCACGCATGCTATATCCTTGATGATTGCACACTTTCACTTTTTGACCTCATAACGTTTTTGTCAGTCTTATAAAAATCCGCCTTTTCTTTTGCCCTCACAATTTCCATTAATTTCTTCCCCCTCTCTCATGTTGCTGCCTTTACTTACTCTTCTTTCAACTACATCTCTGTTTCTAATGTTACGACCATCGCAATTAAAACTAGCCTACATGTGGGATAGTCTAGTATGTAGTATCTGAATTTTCAACCACACTCATTTCGAAATAACTGCATTATTCCTCTTTATATGCCTCACTCGATCTATCAGCGCCACCGACTATCTTGTATGTTGCTTTCCTTCTTACCTCCTACCCATCCTATTACCCAAGGTCTCCTCTGCTGCCCTTTTTTACTTTTAACTCATTGTAATCTCCCCCCCCCTAATCTCTCCGACTCCCTGCTAAATGTTTTCTAGATTCTGAATCTTATTATTTCAAATTATATTCCCTTTTCTTGATCACACTCCTTCAGAATGGAACATCCAACATTGAAATCAGATTCTCTTTTTTATTTCTGCAACTTGTCTGTCTTCACCTTCAGGCCCGTCACCAATAATCTATGATCGAATATATATTGCTACTCCATGTATCATTTTCACATTTCTTGTTAGCCTACTATCAGACGTTTATATAGTCTATAATAGATCTTTGATCGAATTCTCTTGTGATATTGTTCCATTTCTATTATCTTCTTGAACCTATATGAGGTTTAAGATTTAGTTAACACATGTGACTATCTTGATCTTCATTCCCTTCTAAACAGAAAATCTATCAAAATCTCTCGCTGCAATATTCTTATCCTCCTCTCCATAACTGTGCCCACTCATTCTCCCCCTTTCGACTCCTCTCCCTCCCCACTCTTGAGCATTGGAAATCTACAATGATATATATATATATATATTATTATATATATAATATATATATATAATATATTATATATACGTATATATAATATATATTAATATATATATGAAATAGATATGTACTATATATATATATAATATGTTATAGTATTATTATATAATAATATATATAGTAGTTAATATATTTATATAAGATTTGATAATTTTTATGAAAATGTATCGAGAGTATCGAGATTAATCGATTTTCCGATATTCTATAAGAAAAGAGAAGGCATTTAAAGAGCAGATACCGAGTTACTCGATAAATTTTAGGAAATTGTCTAAAGCGATACCATAACGATACAAATGAGATTATCATCGATACGTATCCCGATCATGTATTAGATACCCCCATTCCACTTATATATATGTATATATATACATTATAATATATATTATAATAATATAGTATTAATATATATATATATATAGTATAGTTATTACGATTATTAATATATATACAGTATTTATAGTTATATATATAATAATATATATATAGTATTATTATAAATATATATATATATATAGTATATATGAAGGTGGCTTTCGAAACTTAGGACTTAACCCAGGCCCGTAAGCCAGGAATTTTTTTTGGGGCTGCGGACTTTCGCAAGTGGGTTACATTTCAAAATAAGTTAAATTATTAAATATATAATATAATACATATATATATATTATATATTAATATAATATATATATTATATATATATATAATATATAATATATATATATATAAGTACAGTATATATATATATATATATATAAATATATATACATATGTGTATGATTTTTATAATAGAAAATAAATATAATAAATAATTCATTAATAATATATAATATATATACTATATATTATATATATATATATATATATTATATATATATATATATATATATATATATTATATATATATATATATATATATATAATATATAATATATATATCATATATATATATATTATATAATATTAAATACTATATATAGTATATATATATATAGTATAATTATAATAATGATATTATTATTTTAATATCATTTATATTGATATATATATAATATATATATATATATATTTATAATATATACAAGTAATAATATATATATAATATATATATATATATATATTATAATATATATATATAATATAATATATATATATTATATATATATAATATAAAATTATATAGATATATATATATATTTATAGTATATAATATATATATATTATATATAGTAATATTTAATATATATTATTATATATTAATAATATAATATATATATATATTAAGTATTATATTATATATATATATAATATAATATATTATATAAATATAGTATTATGAAAATTAAAACACTCCACTAATATATATCATATATATATATTATAAATATATAATATATATATATATATACTATAATAATATATATAATATATATATTATATATAAGTATATAGTATTATATATATAATATATATTAATATAATTAATAGTTAAATATATATTAATTTATCCATAAGAACTTATCAATAATCGTTTTATATAAGGTCAATTTTCAGTTTTCCTTGCTTTTGACTGAAGGTGATTCAAAATAAGTTTCATTTGCCTGACATATCTGTGCTAGATTATTCGGATGAGATTTAGTAACAGAAAAAACAAACCTTAATGCGACCTCTCCTAAACACACTATTCCTAATATACGATTTTCAAGACGCCTTAAATGTCGAAAAGTTATATTTTCTACTGTTCGGTGAGAACTAGCGCTTATACTCTAAATTTCAGGAGAGTAGCACATGTAGAAACCTCCTCTTGTCAACACTTAGCCAAATCCCCCGATCGACGTTTTTGCGTTTTCATTTTCTAGCATGCATTACACGCTTGCCGGAGACACCACTCTCTCTATAGTGTATCCTCTGTAGAGGTTTGGTAAGGTCTATCTTATTAAAAGAGTATGCTTTTTATCAATGATGCTTTGAATTGATGTATTACATTGCACTTCTGTTAAAGATAATTATTAACTGAATGTTGTAAAATGATTGGGTTTCATGGGAGTAGAAACGATCTGTCAAATCGAAAAAAATACAAGTATAGTATCATTCAATAAAACGGAATAAAAAACTGAGAATGCTACTGTGATTAATATGATCGATCTGTAAGTAGCATATTAAAACTAAACAGACCCTTCTTGGAGCTTGAGTTCTTGCAAAAATATCTCATATGCTCTAAAAAGCGCCGATCGCATTTGTAGGTCGCTATTTCCATCATTATGGAACTATTTAGTATTTTAAACTCTCTTATTGTATGTTGTCTAGCACTGGTTGTCTAATACTTTGTTCAAAAGGGTGATAAATGTCTTTCACTAAAGTTTATTCTACTGACAATGTCCAAATGGACACTCGTTAACTGTTTGAACAAGTGATAGCTATATTCCAAGAAATTACTATAAAAACGCATTAATGATATTATAAAATCTTTAATTATGATTGAACTTTAAGACAACAGACAGAGAGCTTTCTTTGATATTCACACAGGCCATTCTTTTATGCAAAATGATGAGACGCTTCGACGGATTGAGCGTCAACGATTCTCTTTAAAAATGCTCTATTAAATAACTGACGACTGCCGGTCTAATCGATTCTGGTGTCTACCCGCACATCTTATGATACTCTATTTATATCTTTAGGTACTAAGAAAAATCTCGTGTATTATCATTCTTCCAGAAGTGTGTGCTCTTCGGATCGTACAGGATCGGATAAAAAAATAGCCCATTATCAGAGCGATGTATCCTTAAAAGACGTTTTCCGTAAATTGTCTCTGAAATTTTAGAATAGTGCGTCTGAGAGGACATAGATTTAGAACACACGTTGTCTACTGCAATTGTATGTTATAGAGCTTAGGAGATACTCATTCCGAAATTAACAGATTCACTCCTCGAAATTCGCCTCTCATGAGAAGAGCTTCACATTATATACCTTGCCTCTTAAATTTTCGTAGTTTATATAACCAAATAAGCGAGCCCCAAAAATTTACATTTGCCAATGCCTTTCCCTGAGAGTTAAACTCGGGAACAAAATAGAATAAAATAATTCCTACTGACTTAAAGTAAAAGGAGTATAGCATCACTCCTTCACAACCAATCGCGTACCTTACACAATGTGAAAACCGTTAGTTTCATCAGCTATTAATGCTATGAAAAAAAAAAAAATAAATTATTATTAGACTTCTTTCACATTATCCTTTATGAAGCCCGAACTAAATGATCATGTATATGATTGTATTGTCGTGCTATAATCGGACTCGTATCACAACAATTGAGAGAAGTTTTTTAGTAGATCGAATAGTAAGTATAATGGTTCTATTCAAAAAACCTGGTCCCCCATTTGCAGCGAAACACTATGAGAAAGGCTTCTAAAATTTCCGTCATTTCAGCTGATATTAGGTTGATAATTAAAATACTGCATCCAGAGTGCACTTTGAGCCCCTTTAAATTCAAAGACCTTGTTTAGCTATCAACATTAAATACGTTTAGTTGTGCTAATAAAACTGGTACATAGGCTTATTCCTTTGTCTTTTCCATTACAATCTCTTATTTCGAGTTGCTCCAGTTGTTATTATTCTATCTGCATAGATTTTCCTCTTGAGCCTAAAAGAGCTCTCAACCAGAGGTTACCTATTATGCAACTTTATATATATATTAATATTAATAATTATAAATAGTATATATATATATATAATATATTATAATATATATATAATATATCTAATATTATCGATTTTAAAATATTACTAAAGTATATTAAATAAATCTTACAAAATAAAGTATATATTAGTACAATATATATATATATATATAATATATGTAAGTGTTGAAACTTTTAAATCTGGTAATGTAAGCTTTCTTTGTGAAAACAACAGTTTATAATAATATTAGACCTTGATTTCTTATCTAAACAAAGAAATTATATATGTATATGCCATAAATTATATATATATATAACACAAATATATATATATACTTACATCACTAAGGAAGTGTATTGGAGAAATATATCATAAGCAATAACAATATCTAATATATATATATAATATTATACTGATATACTTATTATTATTTTCTTATTAATTTAATTATGGCAACTGGTCCTATATGTAACTGCTTAATATTAACTATACTCATATAGTTATACAAAAAATAACGTTATAACGATTATCCAAATAACCTATGACATGATATTGATACCACCAGTCTGGATGATATAATCTATAGTTTTTTACTTCTTATATGTCACACAAATACATATTATATAAATTATATATTTATTTTCATCCTTACACAACAGACTTTCACGGCTTGAGCGGTTTACGCCACGCTTGAGTTGTAGTCGGCTACCGATAACAGCCTCATTCTACACATACCTCACCTTTCTGATCTTCGCCAGCACAACCACACTCGCACTCCAACTCATAGTCCTCGCCAATCAGCCCATACCTCTTCCTCCCTCATCCCTCCCTCCTCAAAGCTATCCTAACCTTTATACCTCCAAACCACCTCCTTCTTGGTCTATACCCCTTTCCTCTCCATCCCCATCCGACATCCCAAACTCTAACCAACCAACTTATTAATCAAACATCTCATCATATAATATATATACCTGCGGAGTTTTTCCTCTCATTGCCACTAGTATGCACAATACACAAGGTACTTAAGCATTCCCGTCTCCGCTCTTTCCACCAACCCATTCCTCCAATCGCCTAATCTTATTCCTAATCCTAACCCTATTCCTAATCCTTTCTCACCTTGTGCTATATCACAAATCACTGCATTCACCCAATTTCTCATAATTTAACTTTCCAACTTCATTCCATTGGACCTGCATCAACCCCACGTTTTCACACACACATTACCAATCACCGCTATGGTACAAAAATTTTTTCAAACATAACTTTATCTTAACTTTCTTATTGATATAATCCCCCCCTTTTCCATAATATTCTCCAGACACTCAGAGTCACTTCATTTCCATCTCACTACTCTATGTTATCATATCTCCTCCTTTCAACCCTCCCCCCTTACCAATCACTAAATTAGTACCTTAAAAATCTTATATATTCTTCCAATACAGACCACTCCTTCTGACTCTAATACATCTTAACTCCGCCTCCCCCTCCTCTACTTTTACCTCCTACTCATAGCTAATAAACAATAATATCATATCCCTTTATTGATATTATTTGAAGCTTATCCACCCTTTTGCGCCTACAACCAATTCTCTCCCAAACTCTCCTTCAATAATTCCCTCATACCATTGTACCGACAATATATCTCTCGTACACTAGCCTGCTATTGTCCCCGTCCAAAACAATTAATCATTCACTTCCCTTTCCATATACATATCGCCAATCATCAATTTCCACCCCTCCTCCACATCTCCAACCCATTCCTCATGCAAAACCACTCTCCAGTAGAAACACAAATTTGTACTAGTCTCTCGAGCACATATACCCAATCCCTCCACCACAATCTTAATACTATCTCACACCACAACACACACCTTCCTAACCTCTCACACACATTTATTAGACCATCTTTAAAAGCCCTAATACCTTTACCTAATTTACCCCCAACTCCATTTCTCCCTCCAACACCCTCCACCTTCACCCCTCTCTCTAACTCTACATCATAGCTTATCTCTAAAATATAAACACAACCCTAACACTTCCTTGTTTACCTCTCTTTACTTATTCTCCACAACGCCATCTTTAGTTAAAAACACTCCCTAGGATCTCACACAACATCCAACCCTCTACCACTCCCCTAAATCCTCCTGTTCTCCCCATTATCTCCCCTCCGTATAACCGCTCACCTCTCTCTCCATAAGGCGATTATCCTCCACATTACGAACATACACTCTCAATATACACTATATATAAAAATACAATATTACCTCTATAAATTCCCACATTCTGCATAAATCTCACCCTTTCCCCACATACTATGTATGTAATCCAAAACAAATCCATCCTCACACACACAATCCGCGTACCTATTTCCAAAAACATTATTATTATACTATCCTATAATACCAGTCCTATATACCTCACCCACTGTTAACTCATATCTCTCTATCTGCACATGCATTATATATCCATATCTCACATCACAATCTAAGTATCTCCTGACTCTATACATCAATTAATTCCCCTAAAATTACTTACTCCATTAGTATCTTATTCATTCATATCCTCTACTCCCTCAGCTCCACCTAATAATCTCTCTCCCTACAGTCCTCACCTCTTGTGCAATTAATTCTTTCCATCACCCCCCCTCATATCGTAATATCCATAAAAACAATACCGGCCATAACTATTTCAACTATACACCATCACGATACCCTCTCCTACTGTCGAATAACACTCCCCATCTTCACTCCCAAAATCCCACTATCCACTGCCTATACACACTCCTTCTTCATTCACCTTCTATATCATATATCATTACTCCATTCTCTCGAATATCACTTATTCCTCCGCTTCTTAATTCTAAAAACTTTTATCTAGTATCCCACAATATCATCTTTACCACCCTTCTTCTCCGCTCTATCATCTCCGCTCTGCAACACAGCCTGTCTGCCATCTTTTGCTTAATCTACTACTTATTATATAACCTCTTCAATCGATATATATCTAATACTCCTCTCTCTATTCCTATTACTCATCTCCTTTACTATCCCACAAACGCATTATCACAATACATCCTATCCCCATCTCACATCCACTCTCACGTCTACCTCCTCTACTGCTCTATCTCACACTCCCTATACCTATTCCGACCGCGTGACCCCTATCAGTCCTGTTTCGTAGTACTCTCCACCTTACGTCCTTCTAGCTCTCTCACATTTACTCCTCTTTAAAACTCATTCCACCCCCCTCACCTCCCCAATTCCGTCCCTGCCTCAGTCTCTTGCCACCTATCCTCCTACCTCTCCTAAACTCCGATGCGCCCACTTCCACACTCTCTGTGTCGTCTTCAAAATCTTCCACCCTTCTCTCATCTTCTCTACTCTCAACTCTTTCTCCCCTCCCTATGACAGCACAACTCTCTACAACTTATCCTAGTCTAACTACATATAGTCATCTATAGTCCCCTCCCCGCCCACTACGTAAAATACAATAATTACATTATTTTATGTGAATAATACCATCTTATACGTTCCGCCCATTTAACCAAACACACATAATATCCTTAAAGTTACCTGCACTACTACCCCACCGTTAAATCTCACTCTTCTCATAAAATATCTTAATGATTTGCACCTTTTTTGAGAACCATAAGTATTTCACCCCACTATATCATTCTTTCTATTCAAACATATACATCTAAAACATACCATTTCTTATCCTAATTATAATTTCTATCTCCCCACCTCTCCAATATATGCTCCTATTATATTTTCCTACTACCTCCCTTCCACTCACTAGATTCTAAATCTCTCAAATATTAACAAAATATATTAATTATTCAATTACTCCTCGAAACTTTCCCTACACTCATTAATACTCACTCATAAAATCTTTCTACTCTTCACCTCCTCGCTCCAATATCACTATTAGCATTTAATTCGAGCATATTAATAAAATACCCAGCTATTTCCCCCTCTGAATTTTCCAACTTATTAACCTCACTATTATACCTCATTAAACTCACTATTTAGGATACTTAGAACATATCCTTACTCTTATCCCACACCTTATATATACTTTCCTTATTTCTAATATAAAATTATCTCAATCCTCACTACTTCCCGCACCATCACTCTACATTCGTACAACCTATACTTGATATATAATACCACTTTATGTAATATTTATCCAAAGTCTCAATCTCACCCTTCATTTCCCTTCAACTAGTTCAGTTAACCTAAGCAACATCTAACTCTTATTTTTCAATCAAAACACATTTAACTATATATCACCACTTACCTCCCTCCTTATTCAAAATTCATCTAATTTTACCCTCTACCACGTTTCATACATCCACTATATATCCTATATATTATACCTCTCTATCCTCTACCATACTTATCCTCATTTATCATTATATATATATAATAATAATCACTCAATGTCTGTCACGAGCTTTTTAATATGGATTCCCCATACTTAGTGACATATCCCTACATAACCTTAGGCTCAACTACACTCTCCCCGCTCTACTCCATAATATATACTATTATAATAGCCCACTACTAACAATATAAATTAACAATAACGAAAAGTCTAAATAGTAATAATATAAAAATATAAATATATAATAAATGAGGTTATAAAAATCATTGACGACCTCCACGAAATTAATTTATATAATATCATAAACCCCTTGCAAAAAAATTTAGAAAATATCCTATTGGAATCTTTTTCAAAAATCAATATAAATTATAAACTCATTAGAATTCGTTAATATATTTATTAATAAATTTTTAGTATATAATATATAATATATAATATATATAGATTAATAATGCATTAAAGTTTTGTAGATATATATAAAAATTACTATTCGGTGCAATATAATACGTATGGATTATAAAATTAAAAATTACAATGCTACACACGAGACTTGTTCGTGGCTAGCATGTAATTAATCGTGACGTCACGATTTCACAGAGCGTGAGCCAATCAGAGTTGAGAATTTTCTCTTAGTTAAATATTTTCCAAATTATATGTTCTACTTTCTCTATTTAAAAATCTACAATCCACAGAGTCCGCCTCTTACCAGTAAAATGGATTGATTGACGTTACAAAATACGGAAGTTCGTGGAAATGTTGAAAAGCCCCAAGACGTCCTTCTTGACAAATCTCGTCGAGACGTAAATGATGATGAAGGATTACTTGTAGAATAGTTTACGGTCGCCAGGTTGACCAACAAATAAGTACTAAAGAAAGAGGAATTGAAGAAAATTCTTACACTCTTGAAAAAATGAAGAAAACCTCTTAAAGACACTTGCAAGTCTTGAGTCACACAGACGACATTTCTTGGCGTCGTGAATGAATAAATGAATCTTGCTCAATATTTATTTTGGTCAAATATATATTACAAATTTATATACAGTATAGTTGTATATTCTTGTCAATAGATTTTCAAAGATATTATAAATACGTATGTTACATACACGAAATACCTTCAATGCTTATGTGCTAATTAGAATAGTTAATGTTAATGCAAAATCTTCTTCACAAAGATCGTAGAATCACTTTATTAAAACAATAGTACAAACTAGTCCATTGGCGAAATTTGAAATGCTACACAGTTATATTGCAGTCTAGCATAAATGTTTTAAACGTGATGATTTAAGCACCTGCAAAGAGTGTGTTTAGTGATCATTAAGTAGTAAAGTATATAATTGCACTTTTATAGTAGTTCACATACAAATTTTCTGTCTTAAGAATATTAAAAATAGAATTAACAAATACACATATATATCACCTCATAGAAAAAGGCCATTCGAATAAATTAATAAACTAATCCTAATACAATCTAATTAGTCCAAAGAAATAACCTTAGATCAAATAAAATAATTATTCATCTATTCAATAAAACTCATAAACTCATACACAAACCTTTAATACGCTAACTATTAACTCTAAAATTACAGAATTTTTTTTAATTAACACTATAATAACCCTTTAATTACTTAATACTGATGTGCTTATTTAAGCGCATCTAATTTATAATAATAACAAATCAGATCACCCTTATTTAGATAGTATATTGTTAACTGTATTCTCATTCTGAACAGAGTAGAAATTGTGATTAATATAAATATAAGTTCATGATTAATAGAATTTCTAAATAATAGTATTTTGCTACTTGGTGTTAAGATTTAATGTAGTGATAACATAACAAAAATTGTGTGTATTGTATAACTGATATAAAATATATTATAATACTTTGTAGTTTATAGTCATAAATCGAGGTCTCATACGTAATATCATTAGCATCACAAAATAAATATTAGCGTGCTACTAAACGCGATAAACGAAATCGAAGTACCGAATTTTGCTGGTGAGACGAGAACTAATGTATCACTCGCGACCCTTATAATAGTTGCCCGCGATTATGTGACCTCCATCGACATAACCTGAGCTCTAATTGAACTTAACCAAACCTGATGGAGAGAATTGTATTCAATCGTTAACAATATTATCATGAAGTATCTGTGAGTTAATGCTTGTACTCAAACTATATAGTAATTTCATTAATTTACCCATATATCTCACTCCATTGTATATAGAGTTGGTTATCTACTCATGTACTGATCGCATAAATAATGCCAACTCAATATCAACTTTCCTCCCCTAATACATTATAATTATTTTAATCTAATAATCAACTAAATAGGATATCACTGTTGGAAAACTTTATAAATATAGCAATTGATTAAGTAGTAGAGGTTTATGTCTGTTATTAACTACAAAGTGATTAACGCAACTATCTATATAATAAATATTTATGTATGAGATAAACCATTACTTTATCATATTGTTAGAACAGAGAAGAGCATTATAAATACCCATATACTGGTGCGTTAGGTGAGGGAAAGTTCAAGATATTATGCATATTGAATCGGCACCCTCGCAACAAGAAGACACTCCCCAAAATCAAAGTGATGCTGTAGCAAATAAAATTGAACCACATTATATTCATCCTAACTCAAGATAGACAAACGTACCGACTTATAAGTAGCCCTGCATATACACAATTTAATTTAGCTGGAGAAAATTCAGAGTAACTTAGAAAATAGGATACTTAACCAAGCGGTAAATATCTTCTAAGATCCGAATGGTTTGACCACATCATCATTTGTTCTATATATTTTCCATCGAAAAAAGGAGGCACATTCATCATCTGTGTAGTAAGTCTGATTTTACAGATTTTATATATTTATTCTACAAGTCAAGCGCGAATTCCTCTAGCATCACGCCAATGCTCCAGACATGAATAAAATAGAAATATAAAAAATTCAATAGGGTCCTACTAAGTGTGGAGTCCATTAAACCGCATAATATCTCTCATCGGTGACTGCTGAGCTTCTCACCCGTAACATCGCCGAGCCGCGGTGCGCGAATGTGGATGATTAGGTTGAAAAAATTACTAAAATAAAAATAATAAGTTAATTAATAACAAAAGTAAGTAAATATAAAAGAAAAAACATGCAAAATACCACACAGACTTATAGTCGAAGTTATATTTAATATTATCAGGAATCTTAACCAATTATATGATTGATATATCCAGAGATAAGGTGAGTGACGTTCAGTGACCCTGATAATCCCACTTGTACATATGAATAATCCAAATAACTGTGAGAATTGTACCATGATATTCGATAACTGGTGGATGTTAAATATATAGAAGCTAAACATAATAAAATTATTATATCGCACTTACATCAGTTAATTATGTATCAAATGAGGCTATCTACTGAAAATAAAAATAACACTCCGGTTAAAAATACATGAATACTTATACCTAATATTCTTGATAAAAATAAAAAATATAAATAATAATAAAAATAATAAACAAAAAAGTTGTGAATAATATATAATAATATTACATTTTTAATAATAACTCTAATAAATCATAGAGAAATCTATAACTTGAAAAGTGACCCATGTATATAGTGATTTTTATTTTATTATTATTATATATTAATGCTATACGAATTAATGTATTATCAATGATCAATAGGTGGAGAGAGGTGTATGATGAAGTTCTAATTTGTGTGAAGAGACTGTGCCCAATAATAAAAATATATACGGTAATCCTAACATTAATAATAAATTTAATATATTAATTTTTAAATAATTTATATATTAAATAAACTAATTATAAATATTTATTTATATTATATAAATAATATTTATATATATAATTAATAAATATAATTAAATCAATAAGTAGTTTTAATTAGTTGATTTTGTTTTAAATAAAAATATAAAATTAATTTGATAATAATATTATTAATAATAAAATACTTAATATATAATTTAAATTATAAAATTTATAATAATTAATAATATAATGTAATAATAAAATCTAAATTAACATACTAGAACTAGTATTAATTAATATATAAAAATAAAAATCTATTATTCAGAGATAACATTATTAGTAGTGATGCAGCCATTGGGCCTAGTCGCGGCCTTTTCGATATGAAAGGAGGGTTAATGTGAGATGAAAACTGGTATTCGTGCTGCTCATCTACAATTCTCGAGAATATAAAATATAGACTAATAAAAATGCGTTAAGCTCGAAACAGTTTGTTAAATTGTCAAATCTTCGTGGGATGTATATAGAGGGGTTCTCCCCGAGGGTCGACGTGTTACAAAGTATCTGCTAGCGCGAAAACAACCATTGTTGCGCATAAGATTAGGGGCCTAATTGCGTATCTGATTCCTGTAATCGAACCACCTGGAGTCGACACGACCTTTCACGAGGTCTAATGCGTCATCGGGCTTTGTGCGAGCAATTAGAGCAGGACAACCAGTCTTAGGAACAGGTTTGAATTTTTCGTTTTTGCTTACAGCTGGTGCCTTCTATGAATACTCTAAATGGTGATTGGGATATTGTTATTTTTTATTATTATTCCTTACTCAGAAGAAGTGATCCCGAAAGTTCACTACTGTAAAGTGTAGGATTTTTTTTTTTTTTTTTATTAACTTCCTGTTTCTTTCGAGCGATCTGCCAGATTCACCTGGGAAGCATGTCTCTCCGGCTCGTGTCTTTTGAATTTTTGTTTATCTTCGCATTATGCAAGTCCGATTATGCCCTTTATAGATGGCACACATCGACCACATACAACGACACAGCTCAAACCAAACAAAGAAACAGCCTCCACTTTCCCCGCAACCGACGTCATACTACGAACACCATCGTGTATCGTATATGGTCGCACCGCCACCTAGCTCCTGTGCTCCAACTTCGATTTCGATTCAGACTGCAAAGGTGATTCCGAAAAGCTTCACCTAGTTCTGACTTCGCGGTCTTCCGACTGTACTTTTTATTATATATTAAATATATATATATAAATATATATATATATATATATATATATATAATATAATATTATATATAATAATTATAGTAAACTCCATAGGTGTAATGAACAATTATATAAGAGAATAAGTTATTGGTAGATTTAAGATAAATGTCTAAATTATTTAA
>JABUQX010112084.1:32500-37121 GCA_015478945.1 Trachelipus rathkii | reverse complement strand
CCAAACTTAGAAAACTTGCTTTAAGTCCTGGTTTAAATCGATTTATTCATATGAGGAACCAGTAGTGGCCCCAGCACTGACCTGTGGACACTGCTCTTCCACTATTTCCCATGATGATTTGTTGCCATTTAGTTGTACACACTGTTATATTATATATATATATATAAAATATATTATTTATATATATTATATATATTATTATTATATTATATATATAATTAATATATATATATATATAATTATATATATAATATATATATTTAAACAAATGATATGAATTTTTCAACAGTGTGCCACGTTATTTTTTTAATAGTGACTTTTACATTGATTACTGTATATTTTTTTCAAATCTCCCAATTTTACCCGGGATTTTACCATTAAAAACCCAGACCTGTTGGGTTAGTGGTTCAGCTCCTTGCGGGAAGGTATCTGCTTGCAACAATGCTTAGTTTCTAGGTAACAACTACTGAGCTATTGGTAGCTAACCTACTTGCTTTATCAGAGCCTCAGATTATGATGACAACAATGTTCAAAGCTTAAATAATATAAATTTAATTATATTACTTAATAACTTTACTTAAGATAGTCCTGTTATGTCATTAATATCAACAACCTGTAACAATAGCAATATCATTTAAATTTACAAGTTTCACCGATTAGCCAATGACATTCATTCAGCAATATGGGGAATTGGACAATGTCTGTTACCAAATTTATTGTTTAATTTGTAAATTTTTACTATATTAATTGAACATATTTGTCAAATAATACTAAAATGACATTACAAAAAACAAATTCAATAATTATTGAAAATTTTATTTTTTCATCAAAAGTAAAAATTAAAAAAAAAAAAAAAAAAAAAGCCAAAAAAACCCCAAAAAGCCCAAAAAAAACCAAAAAGCCCAAAAAACCCACCAGGCTTTTTTTATTTTTGCCCAACCCTGGTTTTTTTCCATCCCTGATAATTATATATATATATATATATATATATATATATATATATATATAGTAATTATATATAGTATATATATATTATACTATACGTATATATTATATATATATATATATATATACTATATATATATATATATTATATATATTATATATAGTATATATATACTAATATATATTACGTATTATATATATATATATAAATATATATATATTATATATTACTATAATATATATTATATATAAACTATTTTATATATATAAATATATATTATATATATATATATATATCAGCGTTAAGCAGACCTTGTAATATAAAACTTTAGAAAACTTTTCTATTGTAAAATGTTTGGAACAAATAAAGTAAAATCCGGAAAAGAGAATCTTCCAAACAAAAACAAAACTCAAACTCAAAAAAAAAAAAAAAAAAAAAAAAAAAAAAAAAAAAAAAAAAAAAAAAAAAAAAAAAAAAAAAAAAAAAAAAAAAAAAAAAAAAAAAAAAAAATGTTAAAAGTGGTGCACCTAAAAAAACTTGGCATTTTTGTATTGGACAAAAGCCTTTAAAAAGCGCAAGGAAAATAATGCGTATCCAGTAACGGAACTGTATATGCGTATGCGAATTAAGTAATTATATTTATTATAGTTAGTGATGAAAATTTAATTTCTCATCTGTGAGATAATGGTTTCGTGAAGGGAAAGGGGTATGAGAGGATGTATTTGTGGAGGAAAAGAGTGTGGAAGGATGTATTTGTTGAGGGAAAGTGATGTGAGAGGATTTATTTGCGTCTAGAGTCAGTTTTCTAATTCTTTCCCTTTTTATTTATTTTCCGAAAATAGACAAAAGAACACAAGACAGTTTCAATATTATAAAATATAGCTCGAAATTCATTCTAAAAACATTTTCAATTAATATGATTTTCATTTTATTAAAAATTGAAAATCCCATCCCCCCCCCCAAAAAAAAAAAAAAAAATAAAAATAAAAAAAAAATATAAAAAAAAAATTAATAACAAAACAATGTTAAAAGATTCCCCCATCAATTAATCATCTTTCCCAATGTTCTCTATTTTCTTTCGATCATTGATCTCGCAAATATTCTTGCTGATCTGGGTTATTTATTATATTCATCCATTTATCCAGTATTCCTACATTTCCCCGCTCTTCCCTTAAACTAGCCTAAGCACCATTAGTCACACACGTGACAAAAATACGGATAATATTAAAAATGACAAAAATGATTTATTTCAATCCAGAAAACTTTCTTCCACCATAAAGGGAAATTTGCGGTTCTTCTGATCACATGTTCAGGAAATAAAAAATAAAAAAAAAATTTCTCAATTTATTACCATAAAATTTAGGAACCAGAAATTGTAGCCCTGAAAAAAGGTATTCATAAAATTAAGGTCTTCCAGAAACTGATTTCTTCCTCGTTTTTTTCCTACTTCATGTTGTTCTTTCTTCCTTTCTTCTTTTATTTTCTTCTATCTCTCTTTTATATTCTTCATCTCTCTCTCCTCTACTCCCATCCTTTCTGTCTCAAACATTTTTCTAAAATTCCCATTCATTTCCCTCCGCTCTCTCTCTCCGCTCTCTCTCTCTCGTCTCTCTTCTCTCTCTCTCTCTCTCTCTCTCTCTCTCTCTCTCTCTCTCTCTCTCTTCTGATCAGAAGGAAATTACTGTGTCAATTTGTTGTCGTGCCATCGAACCCTATCCCTGCTGTAGAAGTCTTTCTTCTTGTCAATTCTCTTCTGCAGTTCTTCATGTTTCAGGCAAATCAGAGGTCAACTTCTTTTGAGCCATTTTGCCTTTCATTCAAAACGTTTTTTATGAAATGTTTCTCGCTTTATATTCTAATCTTTCCGACCTTTTGCTATAAACTTATAATTCCCACTTTAAATTACCTTCTTTCCTTTTATTCTTTTTCTCTCTGTTTTTTCTTCTGATTTTAATCCTCTCTACCTTTCCACATAAAAGGTTTTTCAGAAAGGGATCATTTCCCCTTTTCTCGAAGTTTAATATATATATTATATATATATATATATATATATTATATATATATTTATATATATATATATATATATATTATATATATAATATAGTATATATATATATATGTATATATGGGCGTCGTCAAGGGGGGCAGGGGGGGCAGCTGCCCCCCCTAAAGTGTTTATTCTTATAGAGTCTACCTGCGATTTTTTTGAATCCAACGTCCCGTTCCGGGTGGCCGTTAGGTACGTTTTAAGATATATATAATATATAAATATTATTATTATATTATATATATATATATATTAATATATATATATATATATAATTATATTATTATGTATATATATATATATATAGTTATTATACTATATATATATAACACGAGGTATGTGGCTAAAGGGCTAGTTGCAATCGTTTCATTTCTCTCCACAGTCTTTGCCGAACGAGGTCTTCTGAACTCATGTTATATCTTCTTTTTAATTTGATATAAGAACTGTGTTGTTATTCTATCTATGCTTTTTTTTAAGGTGATATGTATATATAAATTCTAGATTTTGTGTTCAGTTGGATTCTCAATTCTTTATTTAAGTGTTTAAGGTTCATAGTAGCATTGAAATTATCACTCCGTTACGCCACTCTATAATTCAACACCGCCTCAGTTTAAAGTTATAGTTCAATTTCATCAGATCATGAATATTAGGAGATTCCTTGGTACGTACATTTTACTTTAAATATTAATAAAATTTTGTGTAATTACATTACTTAAAAGTAGAAATTTTGTAACACATGATGTTCCTTGTACCATATGAGGTTCAGCTTTCATTTAAAAAAAAAAAACAAACTATTTTTCATCATAACCAGAATTAGTGGTTTTCAACATAGTTTGCTATACTTTAATTTTTTCTGTTAACATCTTGAAATGCTAGTAAAATTATTAACCTATGACCATATGTGACAGATTTACAGTAGTAGGAACCGATATATATATATATATATATATAATATATATATATATATACTATATATTATATATATATATATATATAGTATATATATATATTGTATATATATTTATATATATATATATACGTACTACTATATATATATATATTTTAATTATTGTTTGCGGTAAATTGAGAATGGCACGACTCGATAAAATGGAAACTGTAGCTGTGAAAACAGAAGATATCTCAATAAGTCAACTAGTGACTACACAAAGAGCCAATCCCTCTTACCTTTGCATTTATTTCTCTGATGAAGAACCTACACCCATGGCCCCCCCCCCAACAAGCACCTCGACGAAGTCAAGATCGAGTCCAGATTTCGTAGCTGGTGCGTTTCAGTAGATGACAGTCCACGAAAATGATATTGGTAGATACGTTGGACATCCATCTATGATTTCGACTGAAAAGAGTGTTGGATTCGTACTAAGACCTATAATTTTTTGGGAAGATGCTACCAACTTAAAGAGGAATTTCAATTATGAATGGTTGGAGACATATTTCACCTAGCTGATATACTCTAGGTGCCTAAAGGGAGCATTTGCAAGTTTCTTATTTTATTCTCCACCAAATTAAAAGTTCCGGTCAGAGGTGGCTTTTCAGGCTCTTTAACAATTAAGACCTTCACTAAATAAAAAGATGTCATGCGGTTTGTACAAAACACAGATCAGGGCATA
>JABUQX010112084.1:2500-27500 GCA_015478945.1 Trachelipus rathkii | reverse complement strand
AAAGAGAATAATAGAGAAAGGAGGAGACGGAGAGGTATCTAAAGAGGAGAGAGAGAGAGAGAGAGAGAGAGAGAGAGAGAGAGAGAGAGAGAGAGAGAGAGAGAGAGAGAGAGAGAGAGAGAGAGAGAGAGAGAATGAAAGTAAGAAGAAATGAGGAAGAAATCAGATCTGGAAGACCTTAAATTTTATGAATATATTTTCCAGTCTTACCAAATTTCTGTTCCTTAAGTTTTATGGGTAATAAATTAACAAATCTTTTCTATTTTATTATTTGTCTGAACATGTGGACAGAAGAACCAAATTTCCCTTTTATGGCGAAGAAAAGTTTTCTGATTGAAATAAATCCATTTTCTTTCGTTTTATTAATTAATATTACCGTTAATTTTGTTACGTGTTTGATTTAATTGTGCTTCGGCCTAGTTTTAAGTGGAAGAGGGGCGGAAAAATATGAATTTGATCAAATGGATGAACATCAATAGAAGACAGCTATAAAGATAAGCAGATATCCGTGATGATCAATGATCCAGATGATAAATAAAGAGGATAAAAATAATCATATAGCTCGCGAGGAAATCTTTAACATTATTGTTTTTTTTTTTTGTGATGAAAATATTTATTTTTATGAAATATAAAATCGAAATTTAAATGAATATAAACCTGGAATGTTAAAACCAATAGTTTAGATTAATTTCAAACTATATTTAAAATAAATATAAAACTTTCTTGTTTTTGTTTTCAGAAAATAAATGAAAAGGGAAAGAATAAGAAAACTGACAAACACAAATACATCCCCTAAACCCTTTCCCCTCCAGTCACAGTTGAGAAATTAAATTTTCATCACTACTATAAATATAATTGATAATCCTCATATGCAATACAGTTCCGATACTAGAAAAGCATTTAATTTCCCGCGCTTTTTAAAAGCTTTCTGTCATACGAAAGAAAGCCAACGATTTTGTAATCATGTCAAAATGCTATTTTTATTTTATTATTTTGCTTGTTTTGAGTTTGTTTTGGAAGATCCTCTTTTTCGGTTTTACTTTATTGTTTAAACATTTACTATAGAATTAAGTTTTATAAAGTTATATCATTACAAGATCTTTTAACGTTGATATATATATATATATATATATATATATATATATATATATATATATATATATATATATATATATATTTATTTTTAATATACAAAATATATTATATAAAATATATATATATATAAATATTTATATATATATATATATATATATATATATATATATATATATATATATATATATATATATATATATATATATATATATATATATATATATAGA
This sequence comes from Trachelipus rathkii, assembly GCA_015478945.1. NCBI lineage: Eukaryota > Metazoa > Arthropoda > Malacostraca > Isopoda > Trachelipodidae > Trachelipus > Trachelipus rathkii. The sequence goes on along the minus strand of JABUQX010112084.1, from coordinate 26,178 downwards.
TATCATCTATAAGTATGTATATATATATATATATATATATATATATATATATTTATAATCATCATCATCATCATCATCATCATCATCATCATCATCATCATCATCATCATCATCATCATCATCATCATCCACATTATTTCTTCAAGACTGGAGGTGGGTGGTAGCTTACCATGCACCATTATTACTACTACTACTACTATTATTGACTAAAATTTTAGAAAAGTTATGTAGGGCTCGTAATAGCAAACGCTAATAAAATTGCTAGTATTCAATATCGTGATTTCATAAAGAATGCACGATTGCAATAACCAAGACATAACAAACTTGCGCATTCCCATTCTGAGTCATTCAGACGTCTATTTCCCACTCGCATTAAAATAATAAATTTTATGCGGAATATCCAAGATGAATATTCTCATCTTCATTATAATGAATCTGAGATCATTCCTCACACGTAAATAACAAAAATCTGAGATTCGTTCACTTCTTGTTTTGCCTTGATCATGAGGTGGGTATTTTAACCTAGATAATTTTTTGGTTTGTGTTCCGTAAAAAGCCTATAAATAACTGGTACTCATTGCAGTTGAAAAAAAATAATGGTTTTATCTAACCCAAGATAGGATTCACAAACAACGGTTCACCATCGCTTTTTAACATTAGATTTTGATTGAAAAATGTACCATTCATGGTATTCAATCATAGCGTCTTGAGAAGTGATATTTAATTTCATATGCGTATAAACAAATGAATGAAGCAGTCAATCCGCATCAATAAAGAGGAAAATTGAGAACGACAGTGTGAAGATCTACCTCATATATTGACTCTAGAGTTTCCATATAAAATGCATAGTACGAAATTATAAAAGAGTGAAATTGTAAATATTGAGAACCAGCAAATGTTCCGCTCCTACTTTTTGTCGGCAATAAAATGAGTCGTCTTCTGTTTTGTATCATTTTCTTATTCGTATACGCTAAATATTTATATTCGCAGAGCAATTTTTTTATATTCACCTAAGATAGCTTAATATTCTCCAAAATATTCACTTCAACACTAAGAAAACCAAAAGATTTATATTCAACTAAGCTATTAATTTAAATTTACTTAAACTAATATGTACTGTATATTATCTAACTATAACTTTTATATTTGCTAGTACCATAATAAACGATGTAGTTTTATATTCATCTAAGTTTGTTACATATTCATGTTCATAACATTTTTAAATTAAAATTTAATTATTGATTTATATTTAAATAGGTTGTAGGAAGTACATATTCACCTACACTAAAATTCTATTATTATTAATAAAATTTTCCATTTAAATAAAAATTAAATGAATAATCTAAATATTCCTTTTAATCACTTTAACTATTTAATAATATTTCATTTGATGTTTGTTATTGATATTTCAGATAAATAATGTTTCCAAGTAACTATAGTCTTTTGGCTACAAAATTATATTTTTACGCTAGCTCATTAACAAAGCTGGGCTGATATGGTAAATCAAACACGTGACAAGAATAACGGTAAAATTAAGAGTATTTGTACAATCAGAAAATTTCGGTCGAAACAAATGGTTTGGATCAAATGTTATTTCGGGAGTGAGCAATACTTGTAGTAAGGTATAGCCCACTCACAAAGTAACAATGAAGAGCGCAACCATTATAAACCTACAAATTAAAGATATCTCCATTTAGTTCTAAACCTCTTTCTCCCTCCCTCTACATATCTCTATCACAAACGACACTCTCTCTTTTCGTCTCTCTTTCTCTCTCTCTATCCATGTCAATGCCATTCCCTTCCATTCTCCTTTATTTTATCTCTCTCTCTCTCTCTCTCTCTCTCTCTCTCTCTCTCTCTCTCTCTCTCTCTCTCTCTCTCTCTTCGGATTCAGAATGGAATTTACTGTGTCAATTTTGTGTGGTGTCATAGAACCCGATACCTGCTTGTACCAGTGTCTTCTTCTTGTCAACCTCTTCAGCAGTTCATCCATGTTTCAACAGATCAGAGTCAACCCTTCTTTTGAGCCATTTTGTCTTTCTCAAAAAAAATTTCCCATGAAAATGTTTCTCGTTTATATTATAATAATCTTTCACTTTGCTATAACTTATAATCGCTTTAAAATTCTTTCTTTCTTTTATTCTTTCCTCTCTGTTTTTCATTCTGATTTCAATCCTCTCTACCTCTTCCACATAAATAGGTTTTTCAAAAAGGGAATTATTTCCCCCTTTTTTTCGGAAGTTATATATATATATATATATATATATATATATATATATATATATATATATATATATATATATATATATATATATATATATATATATATATATATATATATATATATATATATATATATATATAAATACATATTGTGTGTATGTGAGTATCGAATGCAACTTATTGAATAGGAAGATAATCAAAATTAGAAGTTATTTCAAATGAAAAACACAATTAACGAAAGGAATTTAAATTATAAGTAAATATTTAAACATTAAAGTAAAAAATGAAAAAGAGAGACTTTCGAAAACCACTTTCAGCAAACCACCAACAGCATTAAAAACCACCTCTAAATTCAAGCATTCAAGAGAAAGAAAGTATGAAACCTTATTATAGTTATGCAAGAGAGTTAGTTGAATGTTGTTTTCTTCCTATGATATTACAGCTTTTAAAAATGAGGGAAACTCAATGCGTATCCAGTAACGAACCTGCATTGCATATAAGAATTATAAATTACATTTATAGTTGTGATGAAAATTGAATTTTTATTCTCTGAGTGTGCCTATCAATTTTTCATTCTTTCTCTTTCTATATGCTGCATTTTTTATTTTTTGAAAAATTTACAAGATCATTTAACTCGGTTGCTTCAGTATCTTATGAGATATAATTTATACATAAATATAGTAAACCTGATATTCGTTCACTTCTTCAGGTAAGATCATATTTATTTTTGCTTGAACATGAATATTCGATGAGTATTTTAACCTAAATAAAAGTTTTCGGTTTCTGTTGCATGAACAAGCTTATATGTAACTAACTGGTCTTATCTAACCTTAGATAAGATTCACAAACAATGGTTCACCGCCGCGTTTTAACAATATATTTTGATTGAAAAATGTACTATTCATGGTTTTGAATCATAACAACTTGAGAAGTGATATTTCATATCATATGTGTATAAATCATTGAATAAGGGTGGGCAATCTGCATCAATAAAGACACAAAAACAGAACCGCAGTGTGTATAATTATCACATATAATCACTCTAGAATTCTCATACAAAATTAACATTACGAATTTATAAAAGAGTAAAATTGTAAATATTGAAAGTCAAAAGATTCCGTTCCTACATTTTGTCGGCAATAAAAAGTTTCTTCTATATTGGGACATTTTTTTTAATATCGTATATTAAAGTTTTATTCACAGAACAATATTTCTATATTCACCTTTAAAAGCTTTTATATTCGCCAAAACATATACTTTTATATTAGGAAAACTATTGTTTTATATTCATTTAAAATATTATTATATTCATTTAACTATTATAATTTTATATCATATAATCTATACATCAATATTAACATAAACTATAGTTTTATATTCATATAAATTATAAGATCACCAAACTATAGTTTTATATTTTTCTAAGTTATAGTTATATTTTCACATATATAATATTTTTAAAATTCAAATTTAATTATTGGTTTATATTTAAATATAATATAAATATATATTCACATAGTATTGGTAGTATTAATAAAAATAATTCCTTTTTAAATAAAAAATAAATGAATAATCCTAAAATATTATCTCAATCAATTGGATCATTTTCCTCAATTTTTCTTCATATTGGATAATAGATCATCGTATATATATCTGCTGATCTCCATAGCTATCTTTTGATTTTCATCCATTACCCAAATTCATATATTATTCGAGCTCTCTTCAATTTACCGCTTAAAATTAGGAAGAAGCACCATTAAATCAAACACGTGACAAAAATAACGGTAATATTAAAAACGAGAAAATGAATTTATTTCAATCAGAAAAATTTTCTTAGCCATAAAAGGGAAATTTGGTTCTTCTGTCCACATGTTCAGAAAAATAATAAAAAAGAAAAGATTCGTAATTTATTACCCATAACTTAAAAACGGAAATTTTGCAAATGTTTTACTCCTTCAAAAAGATGTTCATAAAATTTAGAGACTTTCACAATTGTTTTTCTTCTTCTCTCCTCCTCTTTCTCACTCCCTCTACCTTTCTCTCTCACATTATTCCACCTCTCTCTTACACCACTTTCACTTCTTCTCTCTCTTTCATTCTTTCCCTCCTTTTCCCTATTAATTTTATTTTCTCTCTCTCTCTCTCTCTTTCTCTCTCTCTCTCTCTCTCTCTCTCTCTCTCTCTCTCTCTCTCTCTCTCTCTCTCTCTCTCTCTCTCTCTCTCTCTCTCTCTCTCTCTCTCTCTCTCTCTTGATTCATAAAAGGAATTTACTGTCAATTTTTGAGGCGAATTATCGAACCTGATCCCTGCTTGTAAGAGTGTCTTATCAACCTCTTCTGCAGTTCTTCCATGTTTCAACAAATCAAAATCAAACCCATTTTTGGGATTATTTTTCCTTTTTCAAATTTTTTTTTGTGAAAATTTTTCGTGTTTATTTTATCGTCTTACACTTCGTTAAAACATATTATCCATTTCATTTCTTTCATTTCTCTCTTTTTGTCCTTCCGATTTCCAGAGTCTCCCTTCCCCCTCCCCGATGTATTTGCAGAAAGGGATTCATTTCCTTTTTGTTTCAAAGAAGTTAAAAAATCATTCAGCTATATATATATATATATATATATATATATATATATATATATATATATATATATATATATATATATATATATATATATATATATATATTTTTATATATAAAAATAATAAAATATATACATATATATATATATATATATATATATATATATATATATATATATATATATATATATATATATATATATATATATATATATATATATATATATATATATATATATATATATATATATATATATATATATATAATGTGAGCTATTCTCTCCTTGGGCTTGGCTTCGTCCTGCTCGGACGTTAAGTGAGTACACCTCCTCCTTGATTAGGGCTCTGCCCGTGAGTGATGGTGTTTATCTCTGTAATATATATATATATATATATATATATATATATATATATATATATATATATATATATATATATATATATATATATATATATATATATATATATATCACCTTCTATATATATAGGACCTGTTATGTTTTACGACTCCGTCAGTTGTTATTTTTTTTGTTTGTATATATATTTCTAGTGTAAGATCCTAATAGGCAATTAGGGATGCCGGACATGATTTAAAAAATATATATAGGACCAATGATTACGTTTTACGACTCTATTAGTCTTTCAATTTTTTTTTTTTTTTTTTAACTAAGTAAAGAGTAAACCGCAAAGATGGCAGGAGCTTATTACAAAAATGTAACAAAAAAATAATAATAAAACAAATAAAAAAATAAAAAATAAAAAAAATTAGGGGGCTCGAGCCGACGGGAACGACAGGGTAGGACTATTTCCCCCCCTCCGGGAAGGGTTCCAGGAACCCCACGCTCTTTGGTATTTGGGTGTCGCGGGGGTTCCTCCGCTTCTCCCCTTAGGTATGGAAAACGTCCCCCTCTGTCCCCCGTGTTTAGCTATTTTTATTTTTATTTTTATTTTATTATTATTTTTGTTATTTATTAATTATATTTATACGCTGATTCCAAATATGTAATTGGTTTTTCTGTAAGTGTCGTACTTTTCGAAATATTTCATTTATGAAAAAAAAAATGATTTTTTTTTTTATTTTTTTACATTTTTATAAAAAGCTTTATACGCAGATTTCAAATATGCAATTGGTTTTTCTGTAAGTGTCGTACTTTCAGAATCTTCATTTTTAAAAATTTTTATTTATATAAATGTGATTTTTAAATAATTATTTAAAATATTTCGAACTTTTGAAATCATGTCCATCACCACTGAATTCAATGTTAGTATCATATGCTAGCAATATGTTAAAAAGAAAAAATGCAAGACGGACCCAGGGTCTTAAGGCATGAACAGGACCTGTATGTGTAATATAATAATAATATATATATATATATATATATATATATATATATATATATATATATAATATATATAATATAACATTAATAATATATATAATATATATATACCTAATAATATATAAAAATAATATAGAAATGTAAAAAAAATATATATGCAGCGGTAAATTGCCTATAAAAATAATGGATTAATATATATATAATAATATATATAAACATTTGTAATGTATATAAAAAATAAAAGTATATATATATATATATATATATATATATATATATATATATATATATATATATATATATATATATATATATATATATAAAATATATTTTTTTTATATATATATATATATATATATATATATACTTTAATGCACAAAGAATTTAATTTTCTACTAGGTTATTTTGAATCAAACTTCTATCCCCATTCTCTTGTTTATATTAATAAATTTCTATCTTCTAATTTCGACCCTCCCCCTCCTATTATCTCGGCTCCTAAACTAAAATTGTATCTCCTTACCCTTTTATGAACACATCCACATCAAACTTCGTAAAGACCTTTCGTATATCTTATCTAACTGTTTTCCTCAACTTGATATTAAATTGATTTTTAACTCTTCTCATAAAATTGCCTCCTTTTGCAACCACAAAGACAATATCCCCAATGCACTGCGCTCTTCTGTCGTTTATAAATTTATTTGTGGCAACTGTAATGTTGCTTACGTTGGCAGTACTCTACGTTAACTTTCAGTCAGAACCGACGAGCATAGGGGGTGTCTCTACACGTACAAATTCTCTCCTTAACTGTCCTTCGCACTCAGCTATACGTGATCATTCACATACATATGATCACCCTTTTAATCATACTAATTTTTCAATACTGTTACAAAGTAGCTCTCAAACCAACCTACACATTGCTGAATCGCTTTACATCACAGAAATTAAACCTTCGTTAAACAGTGACAGTGGTCCTTTTAAACTCCAACTAGTGTAACCTTACGTGACATGAAGCAAGGAAAGAGAAAGTTGCATATTACTGTATTCTAATCACCACCATTATCGTAATTTAAGTAAGTTTCTATATTTTGCCAATAATTAAAAAAATCATTAAGTTACCCCTTTTGTATGATATATTGTTTTGTTCAGTAATGTACTGCTAATTATGTTTTGATTTTTAATATAGGTCTGTGAAATTCGAGTATTTAACTTAGTCTGTTATTGTTAATTGTTCAAGGAAAGTTAATAATGTCATCATTAATGCTGAGTAGAAATTTAACTCCTTAATTTATTTTTTGTTTCGTTAATACTTAACGACATATTATTTAGAAGCTTTAGTAAGCTGGTACTTTTTCTCTACCCTGTATTTATTGCGTTTTATTATTTGTTTCTAGCCTGATGATGGAAACTATGTTGTTTCCGAAACGTTGTGAATTATAAATTAAAGATTTTCCTATGCTGTACAAAGCCTTGGTGCTCTTTTCATCCTAAAATTATACATATATATATATATATATATATATATATATATATATATATATATATATTATTAGGTTCTTGTAGTTTTCAAGGCACTATGATTCTCTTATAAAATTATATCTTGGCATCAGGTTCTTCAGGCCCAATTTTCTTCTTAAATGCTCTTCTTCAGGAAAGACGTTAAACGAATGCTGTAAAGAATTTAGATTTTAAGAGATAAACTTGTGAATTAAAATAGCATTAAGATTATTACATGACTGCTTTTCCCGGAACATAGATGCATTGAAAGAAGGTACATATATATATATATATATATATATATAATATTAACAAATATATCAATAAGAATGAGAATAGGTAAAGTAATAACTCTTTAATATCATAAATCATAATAACGTCATACTAACGACGTTATAATGATAATATATATTAATAAGAATAATAATAATAATAATATATATATAATATTTAACAATATATATGTAGTATGTATATGTATATATCTTATATATATAATAATAATAATAATAATAATATTATATGTATATAATAATAATAATAATAATAATAATAATATAATAGTAATATAATATACTATATATATATGTAATAATATATGTATATTCTTAATATAATAATAATATATATTAACCAGATATATAATAATAATAATATGTACATAAAATTTAGATGTAACAAGAATAATAATATAAATTGTGATTTAATATATATATAATATAAATATATATATATATATATATATATATATATATATATATATATATATATATATATATATATATATATATATATATATATATATATATATATATATATATATATATATATATATATATATATATATATATTACCAAATAAAATGCATAGTACGAATTTATAAAAGATTCAAATTGTAAATATTGAGAGCCAGCAACCGTTCTGTTCTTACTTTTTGCCGGCAATAAAATGAGTCCTCCATTTTGTGACATTTTTCATTTGCTTAAGCTAAATTTTTATATTCGCAGAACAATTTTTTATATTAACCTAAAATAGCTTTATATTCGCCAAAATATATTCTTTTACATCAAGAAAACTATGGACTAATATTCAACTAAGCTATTAATTTATATTCACTTAACTACTATAGTTTTATATCATATAAACTATACATTTATATTAACATAAACCATAACTTTAATTCTCCTAAATTATAAGTTAGTAATATATTCACATGCAATACAATCTTAAATTACAATTCAATAATTGGTTTATATTTAAATGTACTATAGAAATATATTCATTTACACTTAAATTCTATTACTAATAAAAAATTATTTGTTTATATAAAAAAAGTAAATGAACAATCCTAAAATATTTTCTCAATCAATTGGATTATCTTTCTCAATCTTTTTTTATTGATTATTCGTTGATTGATCATCGCATATCTAATGATTTTCATAGCAATCTATTGATCTTTATCCATTTACCCTAATTCATATTTTTTCACGTTAGCTCGTCCTCTTAAATCTAGGCCGAAGCACCATTAAATCAAACACGTGGCAACAATAACGGTAATATTAAAAACGAGAAAATGGATTTATTTCAATCAGAAATTTTTTCTTAGCCATAAAAAGGAAAGATGGTTCTTCTGTCCACATGTTCAGAAAAAAAGAAGACTCGCTAATTTATTACCCATAAGTTAAAGAAAGGAAATTTTGCGAAGGTGGTACGTCTTGAAAAAGGTGTTCATAAAACTTAAGGACTTTCACAATTGATTTTTTCTTCTTCTTATTCACGCTCTCTTTTACTCTCCCTCTTTCTCACTCCCTCAACATCTCTCTCACATTACTCCATCTCTCTCTTCCTCTCTTCTTCCCCTTCCTTCTCTCACTTTCCCTTTAATTTTATGTTATTTTTTCTCTCTCTCTCTCTCTCTCTCTCTCTCTCTCTCTCTCTCTCTCTCTCTCTCTCTCTCTCTCTCTCTCTCTCTCTCTCTCTCTCTCTCTCTTCAGGAAGAAATTTATTACTGTGTCAATTTTGTAGCATGGCATCGAACTCGTTTCACACTTGTAAAAGTGTCTCCTTCGCATCAACCTCCTCTACAGTTCTACTGCGTTTCAACAGATCAGAGTCAAAACCATTTTGGGAATCATTTTTCCTATTTAAAAGTTTTTAGGGGAGAAAATATTTCTCGTTTATTTTATCGTCTTACACTTCGTTAAAATATATTATACATTTCAATTCTTTCATTTCTCTCTATTTGTCCTTCTGATTTCTACATTCTCCCCTCCTCCCCTCTCCCCTCCTTTCCTCCCCCTCCTCCCCTCCTCCCCGGGGTATTTGCTGAAAGAGAATCATTTCCTTTTTGTATCAAGGAACTTAAAAAATCATTCAGCTATATATATATATATATATATATATATATAATATATTTATATATATATATATATATTATGTATATATATAATATATATATATATATATATAATAATAATAATATATATATAATAATATATATATCTATATATATATATATATATATAATAATATATAATATATATAATAATATATATAATATATAAAATATATATATAATATAATATATATATAATAATAATATATATAATATAATAATATATATATATATAATATAATAATAATAATATATATATATATATATATATATATATATATATATATATATATATATATATATTTGTGTGTGTATGCGCGTATTCGTGTGTGTGTCTCGTCTCGAAAGTAGATTTACAACTTACTCACTGGAAAATAAAAATAAAAATTCGTGCGATTTTTCAAATAAAAAAAATTAGCGAAAGTAATTGAAACTTAAAAATTCAGAAAAGGAATTTAACCAATGCTCTTAAGAGTTCAGATTTTAAGAAGAGAAGAATATGTGAATTAAAATAGTACTAAGTTCACGAGGTGAGAGCTCTTCCCGGTATATAGATGCATTTAGAGATAGCATATATATATATATATATATATATATATATATATATATATATATATATATATATATATATATATATATATATATATATATATATATATATATATATATATATATATATATATATATATATATATATATATATATATATATATATATATATATGTAATAATATAATATATAACTATATATAATATATATATATAACATATAGATATATACTTATATATATATATATATATATATATATATATATATATATATATATATATATATATATATATATATATATATTTATCTATCTATCTATCTATCTATCTATCTATCTATCTATCTATATATATATATATATATATATATATATATATATATATATATATATATATATATATATAATATATAACTATAATATATATATATATTTATATGTAGGGCAATTTGGTTTAAAACTACAACTCATATGTCAAAAACGCTACAATGAATGCAGGGAAGGGAATACATTATTTGATCTTAAATTTACAACATTTTACTTCGGAAAATATAAAAAAAAAAAAAAAATATATTTATATATATATATATATATATATATATATATATATATATATATATATATATATATATATATATATATATATATATATATATATATATATATATCTCAAAAAACTCAATAGCTACAGCGAAAGGAATACATTTTTGGAATCTGGTAAAATTTTAGATAGGAAAATGTAAAAAAAAGAAAAAAAAAGAAAAATTATTGTTAATAATTATAGTAATATGATTAGAGAGCCTATTTAGAGACCTTTTATTGGTTATTCACGTTAAAATAAATAGACTTTATTAAATTTTGCTTTTTCCTTCAAGAATACAAGGGTATACCGCACTGATGGCAGGAGTCAGGGGTCTCTCGGCCTTCCGGGGAACTACAGGGTAGGACTAATTCCCCCTCCGGGGAGGGTCTCCGGAACCCCCTTTCTTTTTGGTTTGGGTGTCGCAGGGGGTTCCTCCGCCCCTCCCCCTACAGGTTATGGAAACATCCCCCTATGTTCTCCATTTGTACGAGATTCCTATATTTATGTGTAAAAAATTTATAAAAATATATATATATATATATATATATATATATATATACTATATATATATATATATATATATATATATATATATATATATATACTATATATATATATCCTAACTCGTTTAATATATCCAGCTATAACTTATTTCATAATTTCCGTCCGAAGAAGAGTGAAGTATGTGCCTATGTAAACATAAACACTCCCGTAACACACGTCTCGTGAATCTTGAATCTCCTAACTTCCGATATTCTGTGGCTTAAAATCTTTCTTCCTTCTACTACAATAATCTTGTGCTTCTGCTACTGTTCTCCTAACAGAACAGACTTTCACGCATCTTTTTTGATTACCTTACTACTTCTCACGAGACTGTTATATCTTCTCAACCAAATACTGAGGTCCTCTATTTAGGGGTTTACAATGTACATAACACTGAATGGTTGGGGTCCTCTCAGACTGATTTAGGTGGGAGGCCGAATCGTTCAACATTCTCAACGATCTGGAGCAACTAAAGAACCTACCCACATTCCGGATCGTCCTAACCAATTCTTGAACACACTTGACCTATGTGTCACCAATAGTCCTTCTCTCTTAAAATACACCACTTTCGCTCCTATCAGTAAAATCTGACCACAGCCTTATATCTTAATTTTAATACTTTCTCCAACAGCTCCATCCCTGCCCTACTCGTTTTTCTGGCACATTGATCGGGCCGATTGAAGGGCTTTGCGTTGCTTCTACGCTAACTATATTTGGAATGACTGCTTTGTCCCTGGTGACGCTTCGACTTCTGCCGATAAGGTAGGAGGCTGTAATCGTTGATGGGATGAACAGGTTCATTCCTTCTTCGTCTAAATCTTTTCTCCTCACAATCCATGGTTCGATCGTGCTTGTTCTCACGCCATTCAGGCCAGAACGATTGCTATCGGGGAGTGGAGAAAAAATTCTCGTTCTCCTTTATCACTCTTGCTAATTTCCATTCTGCTAAATCGTTGCAGGATACTCTTCGACGAGCAAAGCGGGCTTTTCATTAAACGAAAGTGCGCTAACCTCACTGGTTCTCCTACTGATAAATCTTTCTGGCCTCTTGCCAAAAAAACATCTCTAACAACTTCTGTAAATCACCCTCTTTTTTCTCCTCTTATTCGCTCTGATGGCTCTGTTGCTAATTCTCCAACTGAAAAGGCCAATCTCTCTAGACTCCTGTTTTCCTTTAACTCAACCTGGACGATTCTGGCATTCCTCATCCTCCTCCTTCTACTCTCAGGTGTCCTATGCCTTTGCCTGTGATTACATTCGATCGGGTGCATGGGCTCTGAAATCTACGAACGTTAGGAAGGCGGGTGGACCGGATGGCATTCCTCCCCAGTTTTGAGTGTGCTTCCGTGCTATCCCGCCCCTCGTTCAACTATATTCTCTATGTCTCAATATTCCTAACACTTTCCTCTGTGTTGGAAGCACGCACATGTCCAACCTATTCCGAAAAAGGAAGCGCTCTGACCTTCTAACTATCGCCCTATGGCTCTTACTTGTATTCTATCTAAGATCTTTGAAACTCTTCTCGCTCATTTCTTAGATCATCTGGAATCACCATTCACTTCTTTCCGATCGCCAGTACGGCTTTCGGCGCTCGAGGTCCTACTGGCGATATACTTTCCTATCTTTCTGATTTATGGTTTCCGCCCTTAGGAACAGGGGAGACTTGCGTGGTGGCGCTTGACATATCAAAGCATTTGACCGGGTATGGCACGCGTCACTGCTCTCCAAGCTCCCCTCCTTTGGGTTTCCTCCTTCTCTTTGCTTACTTATGTCTAGTTTTCTTTCAAATCGCTCAATATCGGCTGTTGTTGATGGGGCGACTTCTTCTTTTTCTGTTAGTGGTGTTCCTCAGGGTTCTGTCTTATCTCCCTACTTTATTCCTACTTTCATTAATGATCTTCTCACCACCTGCATCTAACTCTATTCACTCATATGCCGATGAGTCTCAGCCCTTCATTCTTCAACTCATTTCAATGCTGCTCCTTCTTTTACTTCTAGAAATTTGCCTCTCGTCTTAATCTTTCCGATTCTATTCTCGCTGATCTGGATAGAATTTCCGGGTGAGGTCGTCTGAACCTTGTGAAATTCAATTCTTTAAAAACTCAACTTCTACAAATCTCCCTCTCTAAGACACCTTCTAACTTTCATATCTCTTTTTCGACGGTTCTCTCGTCTCTCCTGTTGACAATATAAACATCCTTGGCCTTAACATAAACAAAAAAATGTCTTCGAAACCTCACATCACAACGGTTGCTAGGGCGGCCTCAAAGAAACTGGGAGTTCTGTTTAGACTGCGAGACTTTTTTTCCTCTTCTCAGTTGCTCCAGCTATACAAGGGCCTCATCCGCCCTTGTATGGAGTACTGCTCTCATATCTGGGGGGCTCTGGTTTCACCCGGCTTTTGGATAGGGGTCGAGTCAAAGGCCAAAGGCTTATAAATTGTCCTTACTTTCCAGTTCACTTGACCTCTATCTTTGCGGCGCGATATTTGGTGCTTTATCTCTTTTCTATAGGTACCATGTAGTGGCAGGTGCTCGAGGGAACTATCCGCACCACCACCTTTACGTCGCCCTCGTAGTACAGAGGTGCTGTATCTGCACATGAGGTTTGTGTTGATATTGGTCTTCAGACTAGTTCGCTGCGGTGCTCCTTCTTTCCCTGCCACCTCTGTTCTGTGGAATTCCTTTCCCATCTTCTGTGTTCCTGCTGAATTTAATCTCCCCCACTTCAAGGCCTGCGTCTGCGCTCATCTGCGTAATTTGCGTTAGTAGTTCGATTCTGAGGCATTAACACCCCCTCCTTGAATGGGAACTATTTCTGCCATTGAGTGGTGGTGACAACTGTAAAAAAAAAAAAAAAAAAAAAAAAAAAATATCTATATGTAACATGTATATATATATCTCTTCTTATATATATATTATTAATAACTATATATATATATATATATATATATATATATTTATATATAGATAGATATAGCGACGTTATAATATATATATATGTGTTCTATGTGTCATTAAAAAAAAAAAATATTAAATATTTATCTTATTTAACTTTATTAGTTTTTACATTTCTAACTAAGTTTACAAATTATTTAAAATGTATTTCATTTCGATGTAGATTGTGTTGAGGACATGATTATTTTTTTTTTTTTTTACAGTTTCCGCAACTAAATTTTACCAGGATTCTAATAATGTATTCCTTTCCCTGTAGCTATTGTAGTTTTGAGATATGAGTTTGTTGTTTTAAACCAAATATCACCATATATATATATATATATATATATATATATATATATTTATATATATATATATACCTATACATATATATATATATATATATATATATATATATATATATATATATATATATATATATATATATATATATATATATATATATCATGATTGGAATTAAAAACCCCAACCCAAAAAAAAAAAAAAAAAAAACCCAGCTGCAAGTGGTTTTTTTCTGTCTTTTTTTAAATTTTAGCTATTATTTTCAACAATTTGAAAGATATTTTTAAAAATTACTAATATGCAATAATAACAACTATATTATGTTTCATTATTAGTGTGCCTAGTTGCATTTTATCCAAGATTTTCACTGATATATCTTTTAAATAATTGAAATAAATGAGTATAAAAATAACATTTTTTAATGAAATGTTTCTAGTTTTAGTACAGTAATTAACCCAAAGGCATGAATGGAACTACATTATTACCTTATTTTCATTAAAATATGAGAAAAAACAAAATAGGGAACAGATAAAGTATTAGAAAATAAAAGATAAATATTAATCTAATACAGATACAGAATTATACACAGCAAGCCTAATACGATTTTATCACATGCATTTAAAATATTTTCTGCAAGCTTGTAGACAGGATGCCCGATATTCAAATAACCATCGATGTATCTATAATCAATAATTTTTTTAAAAAAATTATAGAAAGTAATTTGATAATTAATCGAGCAGAATAGCTACCCATAATCATGCAGAAAATCTATCGAATATATATTAGAACATAGAATATTAGAAATTAAAAGACAGTTAGAAGCCACATGGGCCTATCGAGACTGTCCCAGTCAAGCCAATAGAACCAAACAACATGTTCATGCAAATTTCACAAAACACCCTAGGGTTTGTCAATAACTTACATATTATACACAAAGTCTAAAACATGCTCATTCAAATCCACAAAGCACCCTATGGCTTGTCAATAACTTACATAGTATACAAAAAGTCTACAACTAAAAGAAAAAAAAACTATAGCTAAAGTATAAGCTTTACTAATTTTATAGTAACATGCAGTTTCACCTTAATAACTACTGTAACTTAAAACATGCAAATTTGGCTTAATCAAAATATACTATATGATACCCAAACCATCCATATACCTATCCAATTCTTTCTTAAATGTTGCAATCGAGTCGCACTTGACAACCTTCTGTGGCAAACCATTCCAAAATTTAACAACCCTATTACTGAATGAAGGCTTTCTTATATCAAGATGGCATGCTTTCTTCTTAATTTTCTTACCATGCCTCCTGGTCTCCCGTCCGTGCTCTACCATGAAGAATTTATTGGTCTCCGTATTATCAATAGATGTAAATATTTTGTAGACATGTATCATGTCCCCTCTGAGAAATTGCCTTTCTACAGAAAAGATTCCTAACTCCTTCAGCCTCTCCTCATAGCTCTTACCCTCAAACCCAGAAATCTTCCTTGTTGCTGTACGTTACACTCTCTCTCTAGCATATCAAGGTCATTTTTAAATAAAGGTCCCAAACTTGTGCACAATGCTCTAATACTGGCATAACATAGCTATTATACAGTTTACTTATAATTTCCATGTTCTTGTAAACAACATTGCGATTTATTATACCCAGTATCTTATTAGCTTTATTCCTTGCTTCCAGACACGAATTAGCTAGTTTCAAATTACTGCTTATAATCACACCTAAATCTTTTTCTTGGTCCACAGACTCAAGCCAGTCCCCAATCATATTGTAGTTAAAATTTTTATTTGAGTAACCTAGGTGAATAACCTTACACTTTTTACTATTAAAATTCATTTGCCATATATCTGCCCACCCAAGAAGTTTATCAAGATCATTTTGAATCTTTATGCATCCTTCACTATTGCTAACTGAGGTAGACACTTTGGTATCATCTGCAAACTTAGAAACCTTGCCTTTAAGTCCCTGGTTTAAATGATTTATTCATATGAGGAACAGTAGTGGCCCCAGCACTGAACCCTGTGGGACACTGCTCTTCACTATTTCCCATGATGATTTATTGCCATTTAGTTGTACACACTGTTATATATATATATATATATATATATATATATATATATATATATATATATATATATATATATATATATATATATATATATATATATATATATATATATATTAAAAATATATGAATTTTCAACAGTGTGCCTACTTATTTTTTTTAATAAAGTGACTTTATACATATACTGTATATTTTTTCAAATCTCCCAATTTTACCCGGGATTTACCATAAAAACCCAGACCTGTTGGGTTGGTGGTCAGCTCCTTGGGGAGGTATCTGGTGCAAGCCTGCCTAGTTTCTAGGTAACAACTACTGAACTATTGGTAGCTAACCTACTTGCTTTTCAGAGCCTCAGATTATGATGACAACAATGTTCAAAGCTTAAATAATATAAATTTAATTATATTACTTAATAACTTTACTTAAGATAGTCCTGTTATGTCATTAATATCAACAACCTGTAACAATAGCAATATCATTTAAATTTACAAGTTTCACCGATTAGCCAATGACATTCATTCAGCAATGGGAATTGGACAATGTCTGTTACCAAATTATATGTTTAATTTGTAAATTTTTTACCTATTTATTAATATATTTGTCAAATAATACTAAAATGACATTACAAAAAACAAATTCAATAATTATTGATCATTTTATTTTTTCATCAAAAAAAAAAATTAAAAAAAAAAAAAAAAAAAAAAAAAAGCCAATAAAACCCAAAAAGCCCCCAAAAAAACCAAAAAGCCCAAAAAACCCACCAGGGCTTTTTTTTTGCCCAACTTTTTTTTTCCATCCCTGATAATTATATATATATATATATATATATATATATATATATATATATATATATATATATATATATATATATATATATATATACTTCTATATATAATAATAACATCTCTATAAATATATATATATATATATATAACATATACTACTCTTTGCTAATATATATATATCAGCGTTAAGAGACCTTGTAATAATAAAACTTTATAAAACTTAATTCTATTGTAAATGTTTGAACAATAAAGTAAAACCGAAAAAGAGAATCTTCCGAAACAAACTCAAACTCAAACTCAAACTCAAAATCAAAAAAAAAAAAAAAAAAAAAAAAAAAAAAAAAAAAAAAATCGCATTTAGACACGAATACAAAATTGTAAACGAGGTGCACGCTAAAACGCTGGCATTTTTTGTATGACAAAAAGCTTTTAAAAAGCGCAAGGAAAATAATGCGTATCCAGTAACGGAACTGTATTGCGTATGAGAATTAATCAATTATATTTATTATAGTAGTGATGAAAATTTAATTTCTCATCTGTGAGATAATGGTTTCGTGAAGGGAAAGGGGTATGAGAGGATGTATTTGTGGAGGAAAAGAGTGTGGAAGGATGTATTTGTTGAGGGAAAGTGATGTGAGAGGATTTATTTGCGTCTAGAGTCAGTTTTCTAATTCTTTCCCTTTTTATTTATTTTCCGAAAATAGACAAAAGAACACAAGACAGTTTCATATTAATATAAAATATAGCTCGAAATTCATCTAAACATTCAATTAAACTATGATTTTCATTTTATTAAAAATTGATATTTCCATCTCAAAAAAAAAAAAAAAAAAAAAAAAAAAAAAAAAAAATAAAAATAAATAAAATAATTAACAATAACAATGTTAAAAGATTTCCCCCATCAATTAAATCATCTTTCCCAATCGTTCTCTATTTCTCTTTCGATCATTGATCATCGCAAATATCTGCTGATCTTTGGAGTTATTTATTCATATTCATCCATTTATCCAGATTCCTACATTTCTCCCGCTCCTTCCCTTAAAACTAGGCCTAAGCACCATTAGTCACACACGTGACAAAAATAACGGTAATATTAAAAATGACAAAATGAATTTATTTCAATCAGAAAACTTTTCTTCGCCATAAAAGGGAAATTTGGTTCTTCTGTCCACATGTTCAGGAAAATAAAAATAAAAAAAAAATTTCTCAATTTATTACCCATAAAATTTAAGGAACAGAAATTTGGTAAGCCCTGAAAAAGGTATTCATAAAATTTAAGGTCTTCCAGAACTGATTTCTTCCTCTTTTTTTCCTACTTCAATGTTTGTTTCTTTCTTCCTTTCTTTTTTATTTTCTCTCTATCTCTCTTTTATTTCTTCATCTCTCTCTTCCTCTACTTTCCCATCCTTTCTGTCTCAACATTTTTCTAAAATTCCCATTCATTTCTCTCTCTCTCTCTCTCTCTCTCTCTCTCTCTCTCTCTCTCTCTCTCTCTCTCTCTCTCTCTCTCTCTCTCTCTCTCTCTCTCTCTCTCTCTCTCTCTCTCTCTCTCTCTCTCTCTCTCTTCTGATTCAGAAAGAAATTTACTGTGTCAATTTTGTGTCGTGCCATCGAACCCTATCCCTGCTTGTAAGAATGTCTTCTTCTTGTCAATCTCTTCTGCAGTTCTTCCATGTTTCAGCAAATCAGAGTCAACCCTTCTTTTGAGCCATTTTGCCTTTCTCAAAACTTTTTCTTATGAAAATGTTTCTCGTTTATATTCTAATCTTCCACTTTGCTATAACTTATAATCACTTTAAAATCCTTCTTTCTTTTATTCTTTTCTCTCTGTTTTTCATTCTGATTTCAATCCTCTCTACCCTTTCCACATAAAAGGGTTTTTCAGAAAGGGAATCATTTCCCCTTTTTTTTCCGGAAGTTTAAATATATATATATATATATATATATATATATATATATATATATATATATACATATATATATATATATATATATTATATATATATATATATATTTGAATCATGGGCGTCGTCAAGGGGGAGGGGGCAGGGGCAGCTGTCCCCACACTAAAAGTCCTTACTCTTATAGAGTCTACCTGCGAATTTTTTTGATCCAACGTCCCGTTCCGGGTGGCCGTTAGGTACGTTTTACGATATATATATATATATATATATATATATATATATATATATATATATATATATATATATATATATATATATATATATATATATATATATATACACACGAGTATATGGCTAAGGCTAGTTGCAATCGTCATTTTCTCACATTCTCTTGCCGATACGAGGTCTTCTAACTCATTTTATATGCTCTTTTAATTTGTATATAAGAACTGTGTTGTTATTCTATCTATGCTTTTTTTAAAGTTGATATGTATATATAAATTCTAGATTTTGTGTTCAATCGGATTCTCAATTCTTTATTAAGTGTTTAAGGTTCAAAGTAGCATTGAAATTATCACTCCGTGACGCCACTCTATAATTCAACACCGCCTCAGTGTAAAGTTATAGTTCAATTTTATCAGATCATGGATATTAGGAGATTCCTTGGTACGTACATTTTACTTTAAATATTAATAAAATTTTGTGTATTTACTACTTAAAAGTAGAAATTTTGTAACACATGATGTTCCTTGTCCATATGAGGTTAGCTTCATTTAAAAAAAAACAAACTATTTTTCATTATAACACAGAAATTAGTGGTTTTCAACATAGTTTTCAATACTTTTAATTTTCTGTTAACATCTTAAAAAATAGTAAAAGTGTTAACATATGACAATATGTGGCGAGATTTACAACAGTACAAGTAAACATATATATATATATATATATATATATATATATATATATATATATATATATATATATATATATATATATATATATATATATATATATATATATATATATATATATATTTATATATTGTTTGCAGTAAATTTGAAATGGAAGACTCAGATAAAATTGGAAATGGTAGCTGTGAAAACGAAGATATCAATAAGTCAACTAAGACTACACAAGAGGCAATCCCTCCTACTTCGCATATTTCGCATGATGAAGAACCCACACCCAGGCCCAGCACCTCGACGAGTCAAGAAACGAGTCCAGATTTCGTAGCTGGCGTTTCAGTAGATGACAGTCACGAAAATGATATTGGTAGATACGTTGGACATTCATCTATGATTTTGACTGAGAAAAAGAAACAGTTACAGTTACTAAGACCTATAATTTTTTGGAAGATGCTACCAACTTAAAGAGGAAATTCAATTATGAATGGTTGGAGACATATTCACCTTAGCTGATATACTCCAGGTGCCTAAAGGGAGCATTTTGCAAGTTTTTTATTTTATTTCCACCAAATAAAAGTTCGGTCAGAGGGGTTTCCTAGGCTCTTTAACAATAAGACCTTTCACTAAATAAAAAGATGTTCATGCGGTTTGTACAAACACAGAGTGGCATAAAACTGCTGTTGAAGCTGCAAGATTGTTCCTACAGGACGTGCCGGTAGACATCCAAATTAACCAGCATTCTAAGAAAATCATAGAAGAAAATAAAAAAATATTATCCTCAATAATTTCATGTGTGACATTTTCTGGTTACGAGCGGTTTACCGCTTCGGGGTAAGCATCATGATGAGGGAGTGTTGCCAGATTTGCGTCGCTTACGAATAGATGCCGGAGATCAGTCATTGAAAAACCATTTTCAAAAGGGGAAGAAAAATGCCACATAACAATCAGTTCAGATTCAGAATGAGATCATTTCTCTATGTGGTACTACTATAAAGGAAAGCATCGTTAATAAGGTAAAGGAAGCGTGCGCGTATAGCTTACTAGCAGATGAAACCGCTGATATTTCTGGAAAGGAACAATTATCCATAGTGTTGGGCTATTTCGACAAAGAGCCCGATGAAGTCAAAGAGGAATTTATTGGCTTTGTAGAACTGAAAGCGCTTGACGCAAAAACCATTGCGAAAGCCATTGACGATTTTATCACGACTGAAGAACTAGATCCCGAGAAATGCGTGGGCTTGGGTTTCGATGGCTGTTCCACGATGTCTGGCAAAGAAAAAGGTGTCCAAGTAATATTGCGGAAAAAGTATAAAAAAGCATTGTTCTTTCATTGCTCTTCACGCAAACAGAAATCTAGTAATGCGATGATTTGAACACAATACCAGAAATCCGCAATACTGTGGGAACTATAAAGGACATTATTACGTTTTTTCGCGAGTCGGTCTTGCGAAGAAAATTAATGCCAAACATCCCAAGCCTATGCCAGACCAGATGGTCTGAACAGCACAAGTGCATCAGAGCGTTTAAGGATCTGTTTGTACGAATGATGCAAGCATTAGAAATCCTTTCTCTTGAAGGAAATACCGCCACAAGAAAAAGCACTTTTCAGTTGCATTCGGCGGCATGTAAGTCGTCATTCATCATGGCTATGATATTGATCGTGATCGTGAAGTACTCTGCGATGTTAGATCCAGTTGTAAGTGCTCTTCAATCCAAGAACTTGGATATCGTCAAAACCTCGCAGCACACTCAACATATTGTGGAAATGGTTAGGAGCCATCGGAAAGATGAAGAAAAAATCACATATGAAGTGTTAAAAGAAGCTAATCAAATCGCTAAGCAACTGGGACTTGATCTCAATATACCACGGATTTTTGGTAGGCAGCAGCAACAAATCCCACGGAGTTCTGGAGAGAATCCTTAATAACTCTGTATCTGGATTCTATAACCTCTTCTTTGGAATTACGGTTTTCTACTGAAATTACACCTGCTTATGGATTGACATATCTACATCCTTTTCACATGCTACTTATAACAATCGATGAGTTAAAAGAAAAGATAGCTTCATTTTATAGTTTTTACCACTTAGAAGGCATAGAAGAAGAGCTAGAACTTTGGTACAAAATTTGGAAGGACAAGAAACTGAGTAGTGAAGAACTAAAAGATCTTGTTGTCTCCCAAGTCAAATCGCCGAGCAACTAGGACTTGATCTGAATATACCACGGATTTATGGTAGGCAGCTGCACCGCAGCAACTATCCAGCAACAAATCCCACGGAGTTTTGGAGAGGATCCTTAATAACTCTGTATCTAGATTCTATAACCTCTTCTTTGGAATTACGGTTTTCTACTGAAAATACACCTGCTTATGCATTGACATATCTACATCCTTTCCACATGCTACTCATAACAATCGACGAGTTAAAGAAAAAGACAGCTTCATTTTATAGTTTTTACCACTTAGAAGGCATATAAGAAGAGTTAGAACTTTGGTACAAAATTTGGAAGGACAAGAAACTGAGTAGTGAAGAACTAAAAGATCTTGTTGTATCCCAAGTCTTAAAGGAGACTGAACCTTTCTTTCCGTCGACGAAAAAGGCTTTGATGATACTACTCGCTCAACCATGCACCACCAGTACAGTAGAACACTCTTTCAGTACTCTGCTAAGGATCAAGACTTGGCTGCGAAGTACTATGGAAGACGACAGGTTAAACTGACTGGCTATGATGAGTGTACACAGAAAATTTGTGTTTGGCAATTATGATTATTATATTCAAACAATAGTTGATAAATTTGCATTGAACCCAAGGAAATTACTTTTTTAATAATATCAATTTTGCAACTGCTTTATATTGTGAATTTTCCATCATTGCATATTGTATTTGATATTCTATTGTTTTAATAAAATAATTTTTAAATATTAATTATTTATTTATATATACAAATGTTTTTATTTTTTTTTTTTTTTTTTTATATATATATATATATATATATATATATATATATATATATATATATATATATATATATATATATATATATATATATATATATATATATTTTATATATAT